>MCJB01049353.1:122194-142106 GCA_002018475.1 Nicotiana obtusifolia
CCCCCCTCAAGTATATATAATATAATGCTTGTATTGAAATGATATTAGGGAAAAAACATCCATGATGCATGTAGAAGATAGAATTATGTAATAGAAATTCCAGCAGTTCACGGGAGAACTAAAAGGTATGGAACTAACCACAAAGGAGAAATAAGAAAAGATCAAAATCATGGAATAGATAGGCGCAATCATTAAACAAAATCTCCTTCAGTGACGCAAACATATAGGGATACCTCTTTTTCTTCTGTTTTAATGGTTTAAAGATCTTTCTCATGAGTCACATCGAACGGGTATGTTGTTGAAGCACCAGAATGCGAGACACCAGATAGGTTGTAATTACCAGACAATTGTGAGTTAGAATCCAATTAAAGACAGCTATCTTAGCTAATATCTCCACGCACACAGAGAAGGCAGCACTTGCATTCTTCCTAATAGCTAACATGAACTTACTGAATCCAAACAGCTAACTTAAAATCCACATTATTTCCATTTAGCAATTGCTGAAAAAGCAGAAACGCAGACTCATGCAATTCAGTGACAAATGTATTCAAAATTTTACTGAAAGCAAAATTGCTGCACACCTGTGGAATTTCTGCAACGTACTGCCGAGGATTCACCTGCCTAACTGATAGCTGGCAATCCTGTAATTCACCGAAAATGAAGATAAACAAGTTAAAATTCAGCATCTAATTATAAATACATGTATACATTAGCTTAAAAGGGGATAAAAAGCAAATCCACGAATGAATTCGAATACCTTGAGAAGATCGAGAGTATCAGTAGCCATTCGGCCTTTGCTAGGTAAGCCGATGCGAATTTCATTTCTATCTGAAGATCTTTTCTCCACATTACCGTTCACGACGGTCACCGGAGACGCCGCGGAGCAACAGGAGACTGTGAATTTAACGGAAACTTTGCGACAAGTGGTAACAGACGGTGAAGAAGAGAAAGATGAAACGGAGCCTTGAATGAAAAACGTCTGAACAGACGACATGTTTTAACTTTTATTTCGCTAGAATAAAATGCCGGCGGAAATTGAGACGGAGACGGAGGTTTACGGTGGGAAAAGATAAAATAGCCGCCGCGAATGGGTAATCTGGAATGGTGGAAGCGAAGTGAGAGTGACAGGCGCGTGTGGTGTGGGGGCGATTCTCTTGAGGCATAGAGAACGACCCCTTTAATTTGGAATTTACACGATGCTGCCGATTGTATTTTCACTTGCTGCAATTCACCTGCTATTTGCTCACACGTGTGGAATTTTTGGGAACCTTCTTTCTCCCCCTTCTCAGATTTGTGAGTTGTGAGTTGTGAGTTGTGACCCTTGGAGGTCCCTTGGGGCATAGAAGCTGAGATGAGAAATTTGATCCATTTATTGGAAATCTAATTTTCTTTTTATCTTTTGTTTGGCCAAGGAAAAAGAATATTGAAGTAAAACCTAGTATATTTTTGCCTTTCGAAACAGGTGTTGAACCTATGTGACATTTGAACATTAACTCTACTATCACATACAAGGGTTAAAAAGAAATTATTTAATATCAATTTAAGAATTTAAACATGTCAATATTTATGAATTATGTACTGAGTGGTACATATTTACAAAAAACTCTCAACAACTTAGGTGCCAATATATTGTGCTATGATACCCATAATGTTTTTCTTTCCATTCTGTGGGGATTGTGAAAATCAAACACATGATTATAGCATAAGAGACTCTTACTAATTGAAAATTAACTTAGACAATGCAAATGTTTAATATAAACGATTCGTTTACAACTAAGCATACAAAAATTCCACTAATTTAACTCAAAAGCACATTGGTATTGTTGTTTTATCATATTAAGAATCGATATATAAATAAGTCGGCTCAGAGACGAATTTAGGATTTAAGTTTGGTATGTACTTAATGTAATTAAATACAAATCTGCGGAATTAAGGAACTAATTGGAAGAATAGCTCCTGAACACTCTACAAATTAAGGAAAGAATGAGATAATATGAGTTGAGATAGAAAATGAGTGAGGGAGTGTTATTCACCAAATATTGTATGATCGATACAGTCTAATTCCCTTCCCTTAAATCCCCGCTAACAGATTTAACCAACTAACTGCCTAACTAACTCCCCTTTTGAAAGTACTATTATGCCCTCATATTTACAATAATTTTCTAAAGTACCCCCCTCTTATTAATTGGTATATAACAACATCCTCCCCCTCTAAGAGTCCTTGTCCTCAAGGACAAAGTCAGGAAATTGTTGTTTGAGAGCATGAGCATCCACCCAAGTGTTATCTTCAAGGGAGCAATTGAACCATTTGACTGGAGTAATTTTCCTATAATGCTTGTCAATCACTCAAGAGTCTATGACTTGTTCTGGTTCCAAGATGATATGGCTTTGTGAGGAAAGTGACACTGGGAGGTCAGGAACCACGGGAGTAGGGCCAATGTGCTTATTGAGCCGTGAAACATAAAATGTTGAGTGAATTTTAGCATGAGGTGGCAGGTAAGCTACAAATCCCACTCGCTTAACCACCTGGAAAGGTCCAAAGCATTTAGGACTAAGTTTGTGATGAGAATGTCCCCTGAGAGATATCTGACGATAAGGCTGGCGCCTCACATACACCAAATCACCAACTGCAAATTCCCAAAATGATCTCTTCTTATCAGCATAGGCTTTCATTCGCGACTGAGCCAGCAATAAATGATGTTTCAAAAGTCTAATGGTGCTTTTCCTTGCTTGAAAACTCCTGTCAACTTCCTCCACCAGTGAACTATAGGGAATATAGGGCATGTGAATAGGAGGTTTCTGGCCATACAACACTTCAAAAAGGGATAATTTGGTAGCATAATGATAAGTGGTATTATGCACCATTCTGCAAGTGGTAGCCAATGTATCTAATCCTTAGGTATGTCAGTACACATACATCGATGGTACCCTTATAAGCATTTATTGACCACTTTATTTTGGTCATCACATTGTGGACGGTAAGCAGTGGAGTGGTGCAAGTGAACTACCTGAACATAAAAAAACCTGCCATAATTTGCTTAAGAACATAACATCCATGTCACTAACGATAGTTTGAGGCAGTCCATGCAACTTATATATATTGTCTAGGAATGCTTGAGCCACTGAAACAGCAGTGTATGGGTGCTTCAAGCTAATATAATGAGCATATTTGCTCAATCTGTCGACGACCACCATTATCACTGATTGTTTGTGTGATTTTGGAAGACCTTTTATGAAGTCGATGCTAATGTCTTGCCAAACATTTTTAGGGATTGGCAATGGTTGCAGCAGACCTGTGATCTCCCTTGCATTTTTGGCATAATTGACATGCCTTAATATGGGCATATACATCGTTCTTTGACTTCCTCCAAAAGTAAAATTGACTAACCCTTTGCAGTGTCGCTGACATCCCTGAATGACCACCTACTGCTCCAGCATGCCAATATTGTAAAATTTGCTCTCTTAGCTCCTTCTATACACCCACCAAAATTTTTTCCTTTTCGATATAACACTCTAACCTTTAATATCTTAGGGGATTGGACAAAGGATCTTGTTGTATCTGCCAAAGAATTTGCTGAGCCTGTGGATCATTAGTATAAGAAGTTCTGATATTTTCTAGAAAGTCAGAAGTGACAATGGATATGGTTTGTAGTTGTGCTCCACTGTTAGGCAACCTGGATAAGGCATCTGCAACTAGAATATCTTGCCCCTTCTTGTAAGTAATGGTGTAGCCATACCCCATCAACTTTGCTAACCATTTTTCTTAACTTGGTGTGGATATCCTCAAACTTTGATGGTCTATCTTGATAGTAAAGTGCTTTCCAAGAAGGTAGGGTCTCCATTTTTGTACAGCTGTAACAATAGCCACCATCTCCTTATCATGGAATGATAATTATTGATGCCTTTCGCCTAAAGCTCTACTCATGAAGGCCAAGGGATGACCTTTCTGCATTAGCACTGCTCCAATTCCATTCCCAGAAGCATCGGTTTCAATTATGAATTCCAAGGAAAAAGCAGGGAGAGCAAAAAAGGTGTTGTAGTCATGGCTGTCTTCAGCTCATTAAATGTTTTATTGGCCATATCAATCCATATAAATTTATCCTTTTTGAGGAGCTCAGTCAATGGTTTGGCTATCAAACCATAGCCCTTGATAAACCTTCAGCTGTCACTACTTTGGAGTTTATTACATGCCCCAAATATTCCACTTCTGTTTGCCCAAACTGACACTTACTCATTTTTACAAACAAGCAATTTTGTCTTAGTAGTTCAAGAGATTTCTATACATGCACCGTGTGATCTCTCCATGAAGAGTTGCATGTCAAAATATCATCAAAAATGACTAATATGAACTCCCTTAAGTAATGTTGAGAGACCTTATTCATTAGGCTTTGGAATGTAGAAGGTGCGTTAGTCAATCCAAAAGGCATGACCACAAATTTATAGTGTCCATGGTGTGATCTAAAAACTGTCTTTTTGATATCTCTTTCATTCGTTCTTATTTGATGGTAGCCCAACCTTAGGTCTAGTTTAGAAAAATATGTTGAACTCCCTAATTCATCTAGGAGCTCCTCAGTGACAGGAATGGGGAACTTATCTTTGATAGTGTAACTGTTGAGCTGTCTGTAATTGATGCATAACCTCTAAGTGCCATCTTTCTTCTTAACCATCACAACAGGGGAGGAATAAGGACTTGTGCTTGATTTGATCACTCCTGCATTAAGCATTTCCTGAATCATCTTCTCGATTTTATTTTTTGACTAGCTAGATATTTGTTGAGTCTCACGTATGGTGGGACACCTTCCTTCAATATGATCTTTGTGATCATGTTCTCTCTGAGGAGGTAAGCTGGCAGGTACCTCAAATATAGACTTGAACTGGTTCAAATTAAGTCAGCCATTGGATCCTTATGTAGAGTATGACCAAATCGATGGTACAAACCCCTCAAGAAATCACTCCAATTAGGCAACCCTCTTCCTACTCGACCTTTCGTCATTGCGCGGTGCCATTGCAGGGCTTTCCCCTCTAAATTAATCGCATCAATTTTTACTTTCTTTTCCTCAATTGTTCCCGCATATTCAAAAAACTGCTCCCAATGATAAACACACCCATCTAAGTCATCCCCGTTAAACCTAGGGAACTCTATTCTAGAGTATTTGAAGTTAGGGTTACCTCGCTTTAGTGTTTCCCCCGCTTCTACCTGAGTTGCAACTGGCGGAGTCAAAGCTTGACTGTTAGCAGCTACAACTGCTAGCAATTGTCGAATTTCCCTAATTACATCATCGTATTTTTCCCCTATGAGTCGGACTTGTTCTCTGATTTCTTCAATTTTCCGTTGCATTTCGTTGTTTCACGTCGCCTTCGGCATGATTTCGGCCAAGGATACAATAGCTCTGATACTAAATGGTATGTACTTAATGCAATTAAGTACAAATCTACAGAATTAAGGAATTAATTGAAAGAATAGCTCATGAACACTCTACAAATCAATGGAAAGAAGAAGATAATGTGAGTTGAGATAGAGAATGAGAAAGAGAGAGAGTGTTTTTTATTCAACAAATATCAGATGATCGATACAATTAAATTACCTTCCCTTATATTCCCACTAACAGATTTAACCAACTAACCGTCTAACTAACACTCCCCCCTCCCCCCCTAATTTGAAAGTACTGTTATGCCCTCCTATTTACAACAATTGTCTAAAGTACCCCTCCTATTAATTGGTATATAACAAAGTTTTACAGGTTCAATCTTAAATTTATAGGTTCAAACCTAGTATTTTATTGTAATTTAAGTGGATTTTATACATAAATACATGTTATACATCAAAAGTACTAGGTTTACACAAACCCGATGTCCGAGTGCTACATCTGCCACCGCATCAGCTTGTGGTTCAATAAGATAATGGACATCACTAATACACTAAAATTTTCATGTAAGTTGTAAATAAACAAAAATGTAGATTTGTGTCATTAATTGTAAAAAAATATTTGGGGTTAGTTTGTACATTACTAAGTATAAGATAAGTTTGTTAGCCTACTTTTAAAAGAAGCCTCTTCGACATGTTAGAGTTACTTCCAATTGTTTACAAACTTACTCACAAGTTATCTTCTCTTTGCAACTTGTCTCTCATAATGTAATTAAGGATAGTTTAAGTTTGTAAAATATAGATTAATAATCTCTGCATTATTTGGAATATATTATTGTTTGGTTCATTAAATTAAAAATTTGTTACTATTTATAACATAAAACATGCATCTAATTTTAAGTTCATCGGATACACTTTGCTTTTGATTAATATTTTGAAAGCTGAAAAAGCGCAGGAGTTGGAGGTTAAATTGTTGACTATGGGAGCTTGGAAGAGTAGTGGGGATGCGAGCCTTATGTGGACCATGACGGCACAATGCATTAAGAAAGCTGCCAGAGAGGTGTCAGGAGTTTCGAAGGGTTACTATGATAGTCGCAACGGAGACTGGTGGTGAAATAGAGAGGTCCAAGGGAAGGTGAACACCAAGAAAGCGACATATCTAAAACTAGTGGAAAGCATTGACGAGGAAGAGAAGAGGTCGAATAGGGAGCGGTATAAGTTGGCTAGGAAGGAGGCGAAGTTAGCAGTTACGGTGGCTAAGACTGCAATATTTGTTCGTTTATATGAAGAACTTGAGGGTAAAGGCGGGGATAAGAGGCTATTTAGGCAAGCCAAAATAAGGGAGAGAAAGGCCCGTGACTTGGGACCAAGTGAAGTGTATCAAGGACGAAGAAGGTAGAGTTTTGTTGGATGAGGCTCATATCCGCCGAAGATGGCAGACTTACTTCCATGGTCTCTTTGAACAGGGAGGGGGACAAAAACATTGTTCTGGGTGATTTGGGATCCTCCGAGAGTCGTTGTGACTTTGGGTATTGTAGGCGGATTAGAGTAGAAGAGGTTGTGGGGGCTATGCATAAGATGAGCAGCGGCAGACCGTAGCGAGCTTAGAGCGGCTCACTAGGTTATTTAATGTTATTTTTATGATGAAAAAGATGCCCGAAGAGTTGAGATGGAGCACAGTGGTTCTTTTCTACAAGAATAAGGGTGATATCTAAAATTGCAATAACTATCGGGTATTAACTTGCTTAGTCATACTATGAAGGTGTGGGAGAGGGTTGTGGAGCTAAGGACGAGGAGAAGTATGTCTATTTCTAGAACCAGTTTGGGTTTATCGCAGCGCGTTTGACTACGGAAGCCATTCACCTTTGTTAGGAGATTGATAGAAAGTATAGGGAGAGGAAGAGGGACTTGCATACGGTATTCATCGACTTAGAAAAGGCTTACGATAAAGTCCCGAGAGAGGTTTTGTGGAGATATTTGGAGGCTATAGGGGTACCTTGCCCTATATTAGGGTGATTAAAGACATGTACGATAGAGCGAAGACCTATGTGAGGAGTGTGGGAGGGGTCTCAGACCATTTTTCCGGTCGTAATGGGGTTGCATCAGGGGTCGGCACTCGGCTCTTTTTTGTTTTCCCTGGCGATGGACGTATTGACTTGCCATATCAAGGGGAGGTGCCATGGTGTATGTTATTTGCAGACGACATTGTTTTAATTGACGAGACGCGAAGCGGTGTTAACGCGAGGCTAGAGGTGTGGAGACAGACCGTGGAGTCTAAAGGTTTCAAGCGGAGCAAGAGTGTAAGTTTAGTGGTGCTACTCAGGGAGTGGAAGGGGAGGTAAGGCTAGATTCACAAGTCATCCCTAGGAGGGAAAATTTTAAGTACCTTGGGTCTATTACATAGGGGGTGGTGAGATTGACGAAGTTGTTACACATCGTATTAGGGCGGGATGAATGAGATGGAGACCTACTTCTAGTATTTTGCGTGACAACAAGGTACCACCAAAACTTAAAGGTATGTTTTATATAGCTGTGGTCAGACCGGCTATGTTGTATGGGGCTGGGTGTTGGCCAGTCAAGAGTTCCCATGTCCAGAAGATGAAGGTAGCAGAGATGAGGGTGTTGAAATGGATGTGCGTGCACACAAGGTTAGATAGGATTATGAATGAAGTTATTAGGTGGTGGTGGCCCCTATTGAGGACAAGATGCGAGGAAGCAAGGGTTAGATGATTTGGACATGTGAGGAGGAGAAGCACAAACGCGCAGGTAAGGAGGTGTGAGAGGCTCTTAAGAGAGGTAGATGTAGGCTGAAGAAGAGTTGGGGGTGAGGTGATTAGGCAATGTATGGCGCAGCTTCATCTGGCCGAGGCATGACCCTTGATAGGAAGGTGTGGAGGTCGAGGATTAGGATAGTAGGTTAGGTCGTCTAGATTATTCATACCGGTAGTATTAGTACGTACTCTCGCATTTGGTTAGTATTAGGTTTCTTTGACTACCTGTCACTGTTTGCATTTCAATCATCTCACTATCTTGTTATTTATGCTGCTTTTACATGGTTTCTCGGTATTGTTCCGTCTTGTTTTCTTTTTATTATTGTAGTGCCTATGCTTTTCTAAGCCGATGGTCTATTGGAAACGACTTCTCTACCTCTACAAAGTAGGAATAAAGTATGCACACACACTATTCTTCCCGGACCCCACTATGTATAGTGGATATGTTGTTGTTGTCGTAAAAAGCTTCGGTATTAGGCCCTTTTGCTGTTTCAATTGTTTATCCCGATATAACTAATATTTGAGTGTTATCCTATAATCTGTCTCGTATGTTATTAAAATAATATTATTAAAATTCTTGTGTAAATTATAGCATTATTACTTATATTGAAAATTAAAAAAAAAACAAAAAAATTTTAATAATACTAAAATTTACACCGAAATTATGAAAAATTTTCTTTACAACCCCATAACTTTCGGGGGTCGTTTGGTACGAAGGATAAGGTGGGATAAGATTTGGGATTAAATTTATATCGTGTTTGGTTGGTGGTATAATTTAATCACGGACTTAATTCAGAATATCCCATCTTATTCACCGTATCCCACATTATCCCATTAAACTTAAAATTATTTTATCCCACCTCCCATGAGGATAATTTAATTCAGAAATTACAATCCAATTCCTAAACGAGTCATGAAGGGTATAACGAACATACCCTGTCTCCACATTGGATCAAGAACAGGATCAGAAGGATCAAAAACCGCTAATTCATACAGAGCCATCGAACCGGCCCAACCAGCAACCAGAGCTGTATGCATTATATGAACAGAAAGCAACCGACCGGGATCATTCAATACAACGGTATGAACACGATACCAAGGCAAACCCATGGAAATACCCCTTATATCAAAGATAAATAGACACTACGTAACTTTATTGCATTGGAAAAGACTATAATATGACTATCCGAATTTTAATTCCGGAATAATTTAATCTATGTACCAAACGACCCTCAGTATAATTATACACATGCAAACATGCAAATAGCTATATAAACACATGCCAATTGTCATGACAGTCGATACATCACTAATGTTTTTTGTGTCGCCACAATCCACACATCATGTACAAAATATTTATATCATACAATGCTCGTGAATTTGAACTTATCTTCTAAAAATTCCCAAGCACGTCTTGTAAATTATGTGTAACATATATGACATTTATAGAGGGTTACCTACTACATAGTTTGTAGTAGGTTATATATTCTTACTGACAGTACATCATTTTATTTTGGCATTTCAAATATTAATTGGCAGAAAATTACATGGATAACCGAAACATTAACTGCAACAAAATTAAAATCTAATTAAGGCTGATTTAGCTTTCTCTGCCATTTAATGTTGAGAAAGAAGCTGCATATAAAACTTAATAAAATTGAGAAACAAAAACATATCACGTAGGCTCATGCGGGCAGAATTACTAATTTCTACATCATGTTGATTTATCATTCGAGAATTAAGAGAGAATGTTAGAGAAGAAGATTCAAAGAATAAATTTTTGTAATTCTAAAAGACCAACAAAAAATAAATAAAATATTTTTCTTATTTTAGAACGCCCAAAATATTTGATATGATTATTATAATAATAAAAATATTTGTTGCATCTCTTAACTACTCAACTTTTAATTATTTTGTTTTACATATTTGCTTTTTTAAGCTCTATACGGTTAAACAGTGACACATAAAATAAGACACAAGATAATATTTATCACAGAAATACTTATATTAAAGCCAAATCGGAGAAGAGTCCTAAATTCCGGTAAACCTTATATTAAACTCTTTCGTTCCCAATGCGCAGCGATCTACCAACACAACAAATCAACATTAGTCTTTCACTACACCCGTAAAAAATCCCAGCTGTTAAGAGCCACCCCCCGTTCATCTTCATTCTGTGTTTCTCCCTTCTTCACCTTCTCTCTCTGCTCCAGCACCGACAGATCTTCGATTCCCACTTCCCCCCCCATTTCCATTACTTAATATTTCACAGATCCTACACTGCACACACTCGTTGCATTGTATGTACCCCAGCTGGGTCGTTTCGCTTTGCCATTGCACTGATCAATTAATTACTTAATTTGTATAATGGAATACTGAAGTTAGGGTTTTAGATTTTTCTTTGATTGTTTGCTTTGGGGGTTGATGGCGTCAGAGCTAGTGGGTAGTACTAGTCAGAGCTGGAAAGATGTGTACAAGGGCATGTCCTCTGATAATATCAAAGGATTGGTACTTGCATTGTCTTCAAGCATCTTTATTGGTGCTAGCTTCATTGTTAAGAAAAAGGGGTTAAAGAAAGCTGGTGCTTCTGGCGTCAGGGCTGGTACTTTTTTCTCTTCTTTTGAAGGCTTATGCTGGTTTTATGTTTAATTTGATAGTGGGTTTAGTTCGTATGTGCTAATGTAGTAATTTGATTTCATGAATGGTAAGTGCTGTTGCTATAGCTGTAAGGTCTTTTCTTGGCTGAGATCTTGAGTTATCATGTAGATGTGTCGAGTAAGCAGATTTTCAGAGTGGGCCCAAATAGAGCGAATGGGTGTATGTACGACTCCAACTATTTTGGGATTGCTCATAGTTGATTGATTGATTTTTTATCATTTAAGTACACGGAGATCATTACCTGTCATATTTATTGTTTTTTGTGTGTGGATATATTGGTAGATCAGACGAGTATCGAAGTAATAATGTCGCGTGAGGATTATAAGCTTTTATGAGTCCTTAATTTGACTGATGAATTTCTGAATGTGACTATAAGTTTTGTTTACCTAGCAATACTCACTTTACTAAATCAAACTAACCACCTGGAAGTTAAAACATGAACAAACTTGTTTTAGGTAATTCCACTTTAGATGTGTCATTTGCAAAATAATATAGTGAAAGAGAGAAAACTGCAATTGCATAACTAAGTGACAGGAGCCACTGTTAGGATGTTTTGTGGTATACAGGCAGATGCTGTTTTATTCGATGCCCTTCAGAGTTTTACACGAATACCTAATTCTTCCTTTAGTTCTAGCTACAAACCTATTTGCCAAGCGTTATTCCTAATAAAAAGTTGTAGCTTATGGTAACAATAAAAAAAGAAGATGTAGCTTATGGTGTCCAGACAGTAAAGTATTGAGAGTTCACTTGATGATAACGGGTTCAACTGTGGCATTTGGGAATGATGTTAACCTCTTCGAATAACAGACTCTTTGCTACTTTGGCCATGATTGCGTTGTATTTTTCTTTATTATGCTGTTTGGTCTTGGTTGTCCCTTAAAGATGAAACAGTAGTATAAATCTTGCTGTTTCAAGTGAAAATTGGTATTTTTTGGATTCATGGATGATATCTAGCCTGATATGAATGACCTGGTCCATCTATAAAACACTGCTGATACTGTTTGTATTTGTTTTCTTTTACTATAAAGTTTCTTGGTGGCAGTTCTTTACAGCATTTGTTTGAATGATTGTATATTATTTGCTGCTTTGAGTTATAATTAGTGGGAAGACACTTAATGCTGAATTGCCTGTGACTTATGCTTTATAAGTTTTGACATTTGTTGTCCGTTCATTCTATCATTTGGCAGTCAGAATAGCTTTTCCAGATTTATATGTTTTATTAATGGAGGATTGGGTAGGTTAACTGCTTGCGCAGAATTTAGTAAGATGTGATTATATGCTTTTGCATCATCCGTATGGTTTACAATTCATGACGTTTTTTTATATCCTCTTTCAGATGCACATTTTCTGTGACTTGACATTGATATTTTTTACAGGAGTTGGAGGATATTCATATCTATATGAGCCACTTTGGTGGGTGGGTATGATAACAAGTGAGTTGGCTACTATTATTGCATGTGATACGTAATTAAAGAGTCCTTCTAACCCACCTTTTTTTTTAAAGATTAGGGAGTGGAACAAGCCCCTTTTGCAATAATTTCGGGACTGCTTTCATTTTACTTGCATATTTTTACTATTAAAAGGCATTCTCTGGTTTTGCTCTTTTGGGCTCAGTTGACCAAAATCCAGTGGCCATTGCTGTTGGTTACCCCTCTCTTGGTGATATCTAAGGAACATGGAATAGTTACGTCATGACTCTTTTTGGCATAACCTTAATTAATGAAGATGCTTTTAGTCAACAGTCCTATATGGGAGAGCTCTGTGGCTGCTCTTTACTTGGTCATCAGCCAAAACTAAATACAGATTTATAATAAGTGCTGATTATATGCTCATGAATCATGAGTCATGATATATACACTAACTAATTGCAAGGTGCAGTCCCTTCCCATCTACTTGTTAATTGGTAACTGAGCTAAGGTTAGTTAAAAGGCTTTCTAACTAAACTGAGAGATTTTGGACTCAGGTTAAAAAGCATGATTATGTCCATTCTTCCCAAACAAACATAAGGTGAACTATACTAGAAAGTTAGTTTTTCATCAGGAGTTCATTGCACATCGTTTCTCAGTATTCTTTATGCTTTATCATTTAGATATACTGTTGATCTGTGAATAATGTTGCACATTTATGCTGTCTTGCTGGCAAATGCTCTTTTTAAAATAATTTTAACCGTTTATTTCTCTCTTCGTTTTTCTGGACTGTGTCTAATCCTATTGAAGATAGACTTCTAACATTTAGCTGCTATTCCAAACAGTGATTGTTGGAGAGGTTGCTAATTTTGCAGCTTATGCATTTGCTCCTGCCATTCTGGTGACTCCTCTTGGTGCTCTAAGTATTATTATAAGGTATTGCGTAATTTTAACAGCTAGTTCGAATTTGACTTTTATGGTTTTGAGTATTGATGAGGCTGTAAATCCCAGTGCCGTCCTTGCACGGATTATTTTGCGAGAGAAGCTACATACGTTTGGAATTTTAGGTTGTGCTTTATGTGTTGTGGGTTCCATCACAATTGTGTTGCATGCTCCACAAGAACGTGAGATTGAATCTGTGACAGAAGTGTGGGATCTTGCTACTGAGCCAGGTAGTTTCCTGCTTCATAAGTTTTGTGATGTTAGTTGCTTGTTTTGTCTCTAAACTAATCTGTTAGAGCTTAAGCACTTTTCGACTTCCCTGCAGCGTTTCTCTTCTATGCCGCTTTGGTGGTAACAACTTCCCTAGTTCTTATATTTCACTATCTTCCGCAATATGGGCAGACGCACATTTTGTTCTATATTGGAGTTTGCTCGCTAGTAGGTTCTTTATCGGTATGTGACTGAAACTATCTGATTTTGTCTTATCTGAATGATGTTGCTTTTGTTGTTGTACACATGTTTTTTTCTAATAGAAATTTCAGCTGTGGTATAACAGGTTATGAGTGTCAAAGCAATTGGCATTGCTTTGAAGTTGACCCTATCAGGAATGAATCAGCTAATATATCCACAAACTTGGGCATTTACTATGATTGTCACTGTTTGTATTCTCACCCAAATGAATTACTTAAATAAGGTCAGAGCTGTTAATTCTTTTTATCTCCTTTTTTTTTTTTTGAAAAGTTCTTCCAGTACTTCTGCATGCTGTAGTCTATACCTGCTCTTGGAGCATATTTACAAATGAGTGAAGAGGGTGGGGTCAAACACAATTGGTTCATTGCTGAAATGAATATAAGAAATAAGGGTGCTAATCTGCTTCTTTTTCATAGAGGAGAATATCCCCTCTCTGCTGTAGTAACAAATCATTTCACAGCTCTTTATGATATCATGACTCATTCAACATTGTACTTTATGATTGTTTTGTTAGTCGACATGCACTTTATAATTGTTTGTTTTTTGTAGTATTAGCTCAAAGTTTAGGTGTACTTGTATCTTCCTAGGGAATGTATTATGATCTAAGAATGCGGATAATATAGGTTAGGCTCGTGCTTACTTTGGATTGAGATCTTACTTTTATTATAGAGCTTGGGCTAAAGGCATCTTCTTGAGCCGAGGGTCGATTAGAAACAACTTCTCTGTCTCCCAGGGTAGGGGTAGGGGTAGGGGTAGGGGTAGGGGTAGGGGTAAGGTCTGCGTACACACTATCCTCCCAAAATCCCACTTGTGGGACTTCACTGGTTTTTTTGTTGTTGTTGTTGTTGTTGGGCTAAAGGCAAAATGTCAAAGGGAATGAGCAAGTCAATTAGTGTCACATGTTATGTGTAATAAGAAATAAGTTGGAAAGACACAAATAAATCTTAGAAAATAGATATTCATCTTACTTTGTTTGCATGGGCTTGTACCCGGATGCATGAGTTATACTAAAAATCAATATATTAAAGCCCACTTCAAATATTTGCTTTTGAGAGGGATAATCAAAATCAATTTATTTTATGCTTATATTCAACTGATCAACAAAACTTGTATCTTACATTCAACATTAACTGAAAACACAGAGCTTAGAAGGCTATATTTTATATTATTTGGTCTATCAGCTATTCATTTGGATCAGATTCAGCTATGCTGCTTCTACACATGAAGCAACATTTCTCCCAAAAACTTAAGCAAAATTGAAGCTTTTGATTATTCACATGCAAATGATATTTATCCTGTTGTCATTGTGATCTTCTCTCATCCTTTTTTGCTGAATCGTCAATGCAGGCCCTTGACACATTCAATACAGCTGTTGTCTCCCCGATATACTATGTCATGTTTACTTCTTTAACTATTTTGGCCAGTGTCATCATGTTCAAGGTAATTTCTCCACTCGTTTCAATAACTTATATATCTAAAAAAGGACATCCCAGTGCACAAGGTATCCCGCGTTCACGCAGTGTCCGGAAAGGGCCGTACCCGAATAACTTATATCACATTGGAAAATGTTAGTGATATATCAACTTTCTCCCGCATGCCCGTGTTGTTTCATTAGAATTAAATTTTCTGTTCCGGCCAATCTCTGTATTCTGAAGTACGATATGTATCCTATGCTTTCTTCCAATTGGGGGTCATCAAATATGGTTATGTTTATTTTCCTTTCAGTCTGTTCGTGAAATTAGAGAGCTGGATAAGCATTGAGTTCAACACGACCTTACTTGAACAGAATCTGTTCTATAGGCTCGTACCCCTGTATCCTTGAGTTCTAAGGATAAGCATTGAGTTGAACATATCCAATCTGAAAACCACTTTTTAGATTTTCTGAGATCTTGTATGTTGAATGTAGGAGGCACTGCAGTTTTCTAGTGCTTGAGTGATATGGTTTTGTGATGTTTTATTTATTATCCTCATTTAATTCTCGGATATTCTTCAAATTTTCTTATTCTTCTCACTGCTTGAGTCGACAGGACTGGGACAGGCAGAATCCAACACAAATTGTAACAGAAATGTGTGGGTTTGTGACTATTCTTTCTGGGACTTTTCTTCTTCACAAAACCAAAGACATGGTTGACGGTAAGCTATGCAGTTTTTCTTATGGTTTTTTGTTGGTATTGTTGTTGAAGTTGTTTTTGTTAGTTTTACTTTCTCAAAGGTTTCCAAAGAGGCTTTTAATTATCGAATCTAATACAGGTCCCCCAACGCTACCTGTGCGGCTCCCCAAGCACACCGATGAGGAGGATGGTTTTGGACAAGAAGGTATCCCTTTGAAGCGGCAAGAATCTTTGAGATCATAGCGTGATATTTGTTTTCCTCTTTCTCCCTTTCCTCTCTTTCTTTTCACCCTGGTCCAGGAAACAATTCTAACCACCCAAATTCAGCTGCACAATTCTCTCATTTGTTCTTCTTCTTCTCCTTCAAAGAAGAGACCACACGCCAATTGTATTCTATTGGACTGTTTTTGTCATATGTAGCGAGTAAAAAGGAAGAGCTTCTCTACCCATCTTTAAGCCATGAAAACAGCACTAACCATGCACTTGCAATTGTGCTTTACTTGATTATAATGCAGTCCAAGCAGAATGCCAGCGTAGAATCGCAATTGTTTCCAGGAAACGACGAGTGTTTCATCATTCAACCGTCTTTACTCTTAGAAATCACAATAATGCAAGCAGCTCGATTTTAGCATGACGATGCTGACCCTTTAGAACGGTCCTTGTCAAACAGGGGATTGCTAAAAATTGGACAGGTCCAAAATAAGTTAAAAACTGGACGTATTGAACCAAGTTAATACAGAAAAAAAGCAGTTAATACGAATGGGATCAAATCTGCTACTAACAAACAAACTTGCCCGAGTTATTCCACCTTTTTAATAGGAATGGTATACATCTGTGGCTAAAAATATCCACCTACAGAAATGTGACGATTGAGCAAATGAATACACTTGAGAAAAATAAATTTAGAAGTACTGGTAGTGAGGCAAACTAGTGCGGCAACAGTAACAGCTTGCTCCATTGTCTATACAAGCTGGTCCAATGAGGTAATGCAGTCTATCTACAGGTTTTCTATGCCACGGCCATCATCACCACAATTTATTTGCTACTGAAATCCAGTATGTTGCAACTTCTGAGGTTCAATAGCTATGTTCTCTATGACATATTACTGAAATACATCCATATATGTCAATCTCAACCTCTAAAATCGGATTTCTAAAGGACTTGAACATCCATGAACAAAACTAAAATATGATACGATTACTTTATGCAGCGACCCAGCTTTCTTGATTGCAGTAAAAACGTCCAAACAGTACCAAGATGTTTGGTTCTCAGATCTTCTGAAAAGCAACTCACTTTGGCTCCTCTGCTACGGAGAACAACTAGGAGATAATATTATCTGTGGTCTTCTGCCAACTGTAGCCATTGAACTCTATTTATTCTGTATTTGCTTTAGAAGCCCAGAGACAGAAGCACAATGTGTTGATTTGTATTCACATTGCTCACAACAGTACTTTAGTGCTTCGATCACCTTTACACACCTATTAGCACAGGCGAAAAGGCAAGAGTTAGAATAAATATTCCGCAATAATTCTGTAATCCGATTGAGTTAGTAGCTCCCCAACCCATCATGGAGAATTGTAGCTGACTAAATAAGCATGCACTTAAACATTGTTTAAAGAAGTACAAAGGGATGAGATATGCCTAAGATGGAAGTTACAGAAGTATTGCATTAGAGAGGCAGCATGTCCAGATGTATAGTACACGAACAACTATTACAACCACTGCTGTTTCAGTTCCAATCTAATTGGGATCAACCATATGGAACCTCAATATCTATTTTGCTCTATTTGGATCATTCCAAATACTCAAAAATTTGTCTTCTCAACTAGGACAGTGGAGGTTCTTATTTATATATATATATATATAAATAAATATTCTAGACATTTTCTACTATCATACAAATTTCTAAACCAACTAAAAAGACTACCGAAAAATACAAGAGCTAATGTAAGTGTCCAGATGTAGTAGAGTAAGGTTAGAGATTTTGTTCTAGTACCTGCCATATAAGAAGCCTTAGAGAATGAAGCAATTAGTATACAGAATGACATCCATTGTCAGGAAATGACTCAAAGGAATATTTCAGAATGTATTTGAAGGATTGCATAT
This sequence comes from Nicotiana obtusifolia, assembly GCA_002018475.1. Classification (NCBI taxonomy): domain Eukaryota; kingdom Viridiplantae; phylum Streptophyta; class Magnoliopsida; order Solanales; family Solanaceae; genus Nicotiana; species Nicotiana obtusifolia. Next base: position 140,022 of record MCJB01049353.1, read on the forward strand.
CACAGTTGATGATAGCTCCAATGATCTCTTGAGAAAAATATAAGATCACTATTTCACTGAAAATTGATCAAGTGTAAATAACTAGACAGCCTTAATGCCGAACAGGTGGAGTTTACCATCTGCTTATTTTGGAAGACATACAATCTCTAAGATTTATCGTCTATTAGCTAAATCAGTATGTAGGGGAACAAAACAATGGAAAGAAGGGATTTTGATTTTCGCTTTCTTGAAGAAAGGAAGTGGCAGTTCAGCTACAGTATGCAAACAAGCAGGCTATACTTTCACAGGATCAAACACAAAACTACATGAAAAGCAACTATCTCTAGAAGACGCAAGTAATGTAACTTTACCTCTCAAACAAATTTGCTTTACTAGTTCACCAAACATTTAAACTTTTGATATAATCTTCCTCAACACACATTACAACAACTTCTACACATCAATATCCCCTATATAAATCCTCAACATCCATTTTGATCCATTCTTGTTTCATTTGAACCCTAAATAACTTAGTCTAAGACAAATTAGGGTTCCTTTTCTACATCTTTTACTATAGCATGCATATCTCTAAAATAACCTAAAAAGACCCCAGTAATATTTATAAACATAAAAAAAATCCCAAATAAACATTTGAGGATTTTGTTTATTGAAGTCGTCAAAAAAACATCAATTTTCATATCACAGCCATTGCAGGGCTTCATAAATGTATGCATATTGGTACAACCATATTCCTGACATTCACCAACTTGTACTTCAAGAACCATATAAAATGAGCTCCATCAATGAACCACAATAAGCACAAATTATATTATGTCAATAATAAGACAGCAAATATAGGAATAAATTACATATTGCAAAAGAGACAAAAAAGAAGAGGATAAAGAGGGAAACACACCTTTGAGAAAGAAAATTGTTCTTGGAAAGGCAAGCTTGAATGTCGCAAGCCTGTTTCTTACATGGCTCTTTACTCGGCTGTGTCATTTCTTCTTAATTCCGTTTCTGTATTTGTAGCTTTAAAGCTTAAAACCCTTAAATCTGAATTCTTAATTACTGTCAAATTGGTCTTCAAAAATGGAAGTTGATGGATACCAAAAGGGGGGTAATTGGGTATCAGATTCTTGATGTCTTCAATTTTCCAATGCGTTGAATTGAATTTCGGGGGAAATGCTAGCCGACTGCCTATATATAAGTACGGTTTTATTGGGGCTCCGTTTTGGATTTGGACTTCCATTGATCTGCGTTTTGCCCGTGTATGACACTAGATAGCCACTTTTCAGTGCTGTTTAAAATATATTTGTAATTTATAATATATTTAAAAATTAGTTAATTCGTTCAAATTTCAGAACACAATATCCTGAAGTTTAAACCTCAAAGTTTAAATTTTAATGTATTATGTTTTAAAGTTTGAAAATTGTGGCAAAAAGTTCGAATCTTATATCCTGAATTTTAAATTAGCAGTTTAGAAATTCACGACACTTACAGCTTGTTTGGATGATTATTACCTATTATATCGTATTGTATTGTTATCACAGAATAATGTTTGTTTTGATTGTTTCATTAAAATTGATTGTATTGTTAAATCTATTGTTTCGAAACAATGAAAAGTTCCATTTTTTAAAATAACCGATTTGGTGTGGTGGGATTGTTTCTTATTTTTCTTTCCACTTATGCTCTAACTTATTAATCCATAATTCTATTTTACTCTTTACCTTTTTTTAAATTTTTTTTATTTTAACTCCAAATCTCCAACCTATAACCTACTTTATCTTCGTCTCTTTTTTTCCAGAACTTCTGCCGCTTCCAACTATAACGTCAAAGGTGTTTTGCCTTCTTTTGTTTTCTCCTAATTTGATTTTATCTCCAGTTCTATTTATCTTTGTTCTTCTAATTCTCGTTCCTTTCTTTATCATAGTTCTTTAACATTTTATTTTTTATTTTATTATTATTATGATCTAGTTAGGAATGGAGTGGACTTATTATTGTTTTTAATATTATTAACTTGTTCCAATAATTTTGTTAGAATTAGCATGAATTTAATTGCTTAATCTATTTATAAGACATATTTAGTGATAAATTAGTAGAAAG
>MCJB01049353.1:161763-173385 GCA_002018475.1 Nicotiana obtusifolia
AGGAAAGAAACTCATCATTTGCTTAATACAGTGAAGCCTTAAGGTCAACAAGAAATAGGAATTGCACTTAAGTACAAAATAAAAGATACAGTAGTTGCTCTGCAGTTTGACAAAGAAGTGAAAGAAGATGAAAAGTATAGTAAATTATTGTAGAAAAATAGTAAATATAACGGTATAAAGTTGGCGTCAAAGAAGAGCCAACAGTCGATAACGAATTGCCACACTTAATTACTCTTACATGTCAGTGTGCTAAGGTCTATTTGCAAATTCTAACGGCTAAAATGAACTAGTGCCACACTTAGCTTGCCAATTCTAACAGCTAAAATTAAAGAAATCCTAAAGCCAAACATCTTGCACACCAAACCAGATAGATTATAATGCTCACCAGTCACAAGCTAGCAGTATTTTAAAGGCAAGTTGCAATGGAACGACTCATCATTACTATTTTTTTCCACTCAATATTTTATATATGTGTAATTATTAATTGGTCTTGAGAGAAGTTTCGAGTAACTGCAATAAGAGAAGTTATTCAAAGGTTTGATTTTTGAGTAAACGATTTCGGAATCGGAATTTGAAGGTTCCAATAGGTTCATATGATGATTTCAGTCTTGGACGTGTGTTTGGGTTGATATCGGGTGGTCCGGGAGCATTTCAGCGCTTATTATGGAAAGTTAGCATTTTGAATGTTTTAGAATTTCATAAATTTGGTTTGAAGTGGACTTTGATGTTATCGATGTCCGTTTGAGGTTACAAGACTTGAAATAGGTTCGTATCGTGATTTGTGTCTTGCCCGCAAAGTTTGGCGACATTCTTGAATGTTTAAGTATGAATCGGACGCGTTCGTCGAAGTTTGAATGTTTGAAAGTTTAAAGAAGGTTTCGATCGTCTATTCGTAGTTTTGATGTTGTTTGATATGGTTTGAGTCTTCGAGTAAGTTTATATAGGGTATTGGGACTTGTTGGTGTGATTGGAGGGGATCGGGGGGCCTCGGGTGTATTTTGGGATGGTTTCAGACCAAGTTTGATGATTTGTTGCTGCTGGTGTGCTGGTGTGTTTCGCGATCGCGAAGAAGGTAATTGGAGGGAGCAGCTGATTGCCCTACGCGAATGCGAAGATGGGTCTGCGAACGCGTAGGTTGTCCTCGCAGTGCTTTGCTAACGCGGAGGCCCAACCGCGATCACGATGCGGAAATGGAGAAAACAGGGCAGGAGTCCTTTGGCCTACGCGAACGCGACATGGCAATCGTGAACGTGGAGGGTGGGGGCAGTGATACATCGCCAACGCGATGTCCAGGTCACGAACACGAAGAAGGTTTTTGGGCAATGGAATTTTTGGCCTTTGTGATCCCGAGGCGTTTTCCGCGATCGCGGAGAAAGGGAATTCTGGGCAGACTTTTTTAAATGGGGGTTTTGGCTCATTTTTACCTCATTTCTTCCATGGGATCCGACTTTGGGACGATTTTAGAGCGCCATTTCCATCATCAAATATTGAGGTAAGTGATTTCTATGCATTGTGAGTTAAATACATGGCTTATTTAGGGATTCAAACATGGAAACTAGTAGAAATTACGGTAGTTTTGTAGAAAACCTAGAAATCGTATTTTTGGATTTTGACCACGAAATTGGACATGAAATTTAGGATAAATAATATATTTGAGTTTGTGGCGTTATGGGTAAAGTTTGTCTTCGAAAATTTTTGAAATCCGGGCACGTGGCCCGATGGTTGACTTTATTAATTTTCGTACAGAGTTGAGAATTGTTATAAATTGATTAATTATAAGCATTAGAGTATATTTTGATTGATTTGCATATTGTTTAACTAGCGTCAGATCGTTTGGCTTTGAATTGAAGAGTTAGAGAGGCATTGGAGACGGTTATGGAACTTCGGAGCGAGGTAAGTCTCCTGTCTAACCTTGTGAGGGGGAAACTACCCCTGGTCAATGTAATTGTTTTGCGCTACTAGTTGTGGGAGCTACGTATGCACGAGGTGACGAGAGTCCATACGTAGCTAAAGCATGTTTATGTCCGGGTAGACTTAGGACTTCATCATGTAATATTCAAATTATTTGAACTCATTCCTCTGGCTTAATTAATGGAATTTATAATTGAAGTTGATTTATATATATTAGGCTGAGTCTTATCACCTTGAGTTGTTGGCAAGTTATTTGAGAAATGGTAAAGGTTATATTTACTATGTGCTCATGTACTTTATTGTAAGCACGTGTCTCGTAATATGATAATTTCCTTTCTTTCTTATAGAGCGGGCCGAATGCCTTGGAAGTATAATAGATGCATCTATGGTTTGTGCCGCTCGACCCTCGGCAGTGTACACATTATTCTGGATCGGGCCGAACGACCTCGGGATAATCGTGTGTTATATCGCTGGCAGTCGAACATTCACGAGATTATCCTTCCACTGATGCCTGGCATTATATATGGTATTTCTTATCTATTTGATACTAGCACTTGATACATCTGAGCTGTTGAGGAAGAATACAAGACTGAAAAATTCATACCTTTAAAAGATGTTTTTGGAAGATTATGTAACTTACAGATTTATCCCATTATGATGTGTGCTTCATATAAGCTTTTGACTTATTATATTGCTTTATTGGACCTCTAATAAGCGTCGATGTCGACCCCTCGTCACCACTTCTCCGGGGTTAGGCTAGATACTTACTGGGTACGCGTCGATTTACGTACTCATGCGGCACTTCTGCACTAAATGTGTAGGATTTGACAAGTTCAATTGATGGTTATCTTGGCGCGTAGGCGTAACTGCTGAGGAGACCTTATGGTGAGCTGCATTCCAGGCCATGTATCACAGTCACAGAGTCTCTATCGTACTATTTACTTTATCCTGTCTTATTTACATTCCACACAGATATTGTATTAGCATCGTACTCCTTAGTAATTGCTCATGCATTTGTGACACCGGATTTTGGGATGTTCTAGATGTTTTTGGTGATTTTGCATAGCATTTATACACTCTTATTACCTATTCTATTTAAAGTGTAAGTTTCAAGAATTGTAATGTGTTGATTTCATGCACGATTTCGAAAATAATAAAATGCCTAATCAAGTTGGTAGGTCGTCGTTGTCTTCCCTAACGATGACGTTGGGCGCCATCACGACGTATAGTGAGTTTTGGGTCGTGACAACTTGGTATCAGAGCTCTAGGCTCATTTGGGTCTCACGAGTCATGAGCAAGTCTAGTAGAGTCTTGCGGATCGATATGGATATGTCTGTACTTATCTTGGAGAGGTTATAGGGCCGTTAGGAGCACTTCCCTTTTTGATTCCTCTTCGTGCTGTTTGATTCCATTGAAGCTTATGCCTTCATTTCCTTCCTTTTCAATCTTATGCGACGTAGAGCGCTTGTTATCAATTGGGCATCGAGGAGTTGTAGTGGTACTGCAGACGTGGTACAGGACGTTTCTCCCTGCGTATTCGGGCAGGCTATTATCGTCGCCTTGCGGAAAGGTGTTCTAAGGTTTCAGTCCAGTAAATGTATTTCCTATGATTTTGAGGCTACACACTTATTATGATATTCATGCGTTGTTATCGCACAATGTTGGTTTAATTGTAGGTTGCTTGTTTCTATGTTGAGGCAGTGAATGACTCGAAAGAAGGATTTCTTAGTGTATGGTTTAGAGGTTCAACATTTAATTCCAGGGGAGGAAAGGCAACCGGACTATGAATGTTCAGGCTTTGGTTGATGCAGTAACGAGACTTGATAGTTTCGAGCGTGGTGGAATTCTCATTTGTGATATGGTGTCATCATCCTCATTTGAACTTATTAAGGTTCGTCGGTGTTATGGTCTTCTTAGGTTTGCCTTCGGGCAGGGTGTTGAGAAATGGTGCCGAAGAAGCGATAGTCAGAGATGGCGGTGTGTAGCGATTTTAGAATCGAATCGGTGTTTCTAATGCTGATGGCTCGAGAAAGATGATCTTCGAAGAGGATTAGAGTTGGTAGCAATTTATTAGTTCAGGTGCTATAGAGATGGATTTTGAATTGAGGCAACATTTGGGTAGCGAAGGATGAGGAAGGACATGGTGAGAGGTATCTCGCGGTGGTTTAATTGCTAGCCGGTCAGGTATGAAAAGCAGAGGTCGAGAAGTTGCTCAAAGGAGATGGTTTAACTGAAGTAGGAGTGGTAGAGTAGCATATTGATTATGTGGAAGGATAGCCATATGCCTTGAGAAAGTTTAGACCGATTTGGAAATCATGGTGGAAAGTGACGAGGTCTACGGATTTTATTTGGATGGTGGCTACTCTACTGAGGAAGATTGAATATGGCAGAGAGGAGTTTGCTTGAAATGAAGAGAGGTGTGAAAACTTGTTACATTTTTGGGATGCAACATGACTTCGAGTTTGGAATGTATTGTCGGACTTTTAGTTGATGTCTATGGGGAATGAATAGACATTTACAGTCGGTGGATGATCATGGGCTCAGGAAGGTTTGCTGATTTCGTTGTAGTGGTACTCAGTGCAGCGTCAATGAAAGATGTCAATATGGAATTCCACAGGTAGGTTATCTCCAGTGAGCAGGTTAGTAGTTGTGTGATTTGATGAAGTTTCTACGAAGAGTTCAACTTACTACCTGACAGAAGGTCGAATATGTGATTGTGGTTGGTAATTCGGAATGTTCGTGAAAAGTTTAACAAGAGACTACAAGAAATTTGGCAGGTTGACGGTGCGAGATCATGACTATTGAGAAGGAGGAATATTTATGGTTTCTAGATTTATGTGATTGTAGCTTAAAGCTAAGTGGGGGAGCCCAACGCCTACCACTTGATTGCGTGGTTGTCTGCTTGTGCGGTTTCTAGTTATCGGTGCATTGGTGGATTATTTATGACTAAGGAAAGAAAACATCATGGGTAATTCGAGCAAAGAACTTGATGAGTGTGTGCTATATTTCGCCTTATCGATTCATGTGCAGGTTTGGGGAAGACTTAGAGTTTATGCTTCTTGTGGATGTGATGTACAAGGAAAAGAATTAATCCGATTGCTTCTTTGGGAGTGTTCATGTGCAAACAGAGCGATGGAGTTTTATTATATTCAGGACCAGGTCAGAGTGGGTGACTCTCAATAGTAGTTCTAATGGTTTCAAGGATGTAAGCATGGTGTTTAAGGATTTTTGGTTCGTCGTGTGGCTGAAGACCAGAATTTTGCAACAGAGTGTGAAGAATACTTGGGGAATTTTCTATGTTATCATCGAGTCTGGGGAGCAAAATTGGAGAAATGGAAGAAATAGTTACGGATTCGCGGAAGGTCCTTCAGAATGGGTGCATCGGTTGGAGATGTTATTGTGTGCGTGAGGAGAGTATGAGATGGTTCATGTGTATCGAGACGACATGGTCTCGTGATTCTGGTCACTCGGGATGAGTGCTGATGGAGTTCGTTATGTTTTTGAATGGAGCTATTATTATTTCTAAGGTAAGTCAAGAGTAAATTGGAAGAAGTTGGGTCGGTTAGTAATGGTTTGAATCAGCATGATTGTGGCAATGATCAGTTTCTTCGACGTGTTAGTTATACAGGTGGTTTGTGATTGTACGTGCAGGCTTGACAGCTACCATAATTTGATTGATTCGGGAGGTATTTGATTCAAGTGGCCTAGTTATCTGTAAATGGATCCCGGAAGAATTATGGCGGTTTAGAACACAACTTGAGGTTTTGTATTTTCTGTGGATATGGGAATTCAGCTGCGTGTTGCAATGGTTCTTCTGAAATGAGCTAAGTGAAAGGGTTCTAGCCAATAAAGTATTTATTCTACTAGTAGTACAGGGGTTATGATGAATTCTTGTACTGTCATGTTGCGACATGATAGGTGCAGTGAGCGGCATGGGAATTGGAAGTTAAGGATCAAGGTTGCGGCTTAGTGTTGATAAGAATGTGACGAGTCGGATGAGCAGGGATGAATTCAGATGTTCAGAGTAAGCTAGCATTTTCTTTAAAGTCACCTGAGAACGGTGTCCTGTGTAAGAGGCTTTGTGTATTGATTTGCGGATTCTTGACTTGCTTTACAAAATTAGTACGGTTGGTGGTATGGATGTGCAGACTTGGCTACCTAGTGTGGAAGCTCGTGGGAGCGTGTCCCACGGGGAGATTTGTATAAGTGTTACATGTTAGTCACTTAATTGTTAAGGATTGAAACCAAGTATGGAGATTCTGGTACTATCTCTAATGTGAGAGTTTATGCCTGAAAGGCGCTCTAGTCATTTGGTTGTGGACTGTGGGAGTTTGTTCCAGATTGGACGGCTACTCGTGGGTGTCATGAATAAGGCCATTGTGGATCCTTGAAAGGTTTTTTTCCCAATATGGTATGATCAGAATTTGTTTGAGGTCTGTTGGTGGGTCTAATGTGAATGTGTGCTCTACGTCAGATCGGATGTGTTCATTCGTTATAGCATCGCATACAGAGGAGTCTTCAGGGCGTTAGATGTTATGCCCGTCGTAAGCTATTCCATGTAATACTCTATTGTGCCATGTGGGTTGTGAGATGGCTTGATTATTCGCACATGTGTGGTGATCCCACATAGCTTGTGGTGTTATATGAGCAAGATGGCTCTCGAGATGCGGGTCATTTATTGCACCTTAGTCGTGCTTGGGTTTTTGTAGCGTATGGCACTATCCGTCTCCCCAGGGTTGTATTATGCACTTGCCGTGCTTGTGGTCGATATTCGAGCATTTGTAAGTATAAGCATTACGGCTTGATGGGTGTTTCCTTATTGATTGTTGTGTGGATCGGGTGGTACGCTGTCACATGTATATTGTTGGATCGGGTGGCACGCCGCCACGGATATGTTTTATGGATCGGGTTGCGCACTGCAAAGATGTCATATTCGGATGGGGTTGCACGCCACAACAGTGTCATGCTTGGATCGGGTTGCATGCCGCAACAATGTCATAGTTGGAGCAGGTTGCATGCTGCAACAGTGACATTTTAAGTACGATTCCTTATACTTATTTGTGTGCCTTGTTTCTTATCTCCAAGATGGAACCATAACATCGGCTTGGCTGTTTCATTCGTTATGGGGGCTGGGTAGTTCCTTGACAGAGTTCGTTCTCATTATGAGTCATATTCAGGTTGTAGCTTGTTTGAACATTGACAGCTTCATATAAGATTTTAGATGCTGTTTGAGGTGGCTTATTGCCCGAGCAGCCTGTACTAGGTAAGACGAGATTATTGGACCTGGGATCAGTGCGATCGGAGTTAAGTAGGTATATTAAAGAGATAATATTGTTATTTAGTTCAAAATGAGGTATTGGTGCTTGTCAGGTGAAGAGACCCATTTATTGTTTTGGCAGGTGGTTGTGAGTTTCTACACATCTCTTTTGTCGTGGAAGTATTGCATGAGTTGGGATAGGGCTTACATGTGTTATGAGGCGTATTGCGGGTATCAGATTCGTGAAATTGCAGCTATTATGGTCGGAGGATGTTATTATGGGCATGTGAATCATGTGGTGCATGGTGTGAATTCAGCAAAGGTGTATGATCATGTTTTGGTACAGTGTGTAGTGATTGATATAGTGTTCGTATGTTAGAATCATGTCCTGTAGAAGAATTCAGAGGTTGGAATTTGTTTCTAAGGCTTATTGATTAAATAAAAGGGAGGATCTTCAGTATGGCTCGAGTTAATGTGCTCAACTGGGTTGTGGTGGCACGGGTAGGTGCACAAGGTGTTGAACAGTGCTTTTGGGGTAACTCCGGAGCAGTTCTTAGCATGCTCGAGGATGAATGTATGTTTAAGCAGGGGAGAATACAACGACTCGGTCGGTTGTTTTGAGCTCTAGAGCATCGTTCGGCGGTTTGAGGCCTTGAGTAGCTTCACTTCATGTATTATGATTTGTTCGCGTAGTCGGAATTGAATTTCGAGAAGTTTGGAGTCGATTTGAATGAAAAATTCTCATTTCGGAAGCTTTAAGTTGGAAGAGTTGACTAAGGTTTGACTTTTGAGTAACCGATCTCGGAATCAGGATTTGAAGGTTCCAAGAGGTTCGTATAATAATTTCGGACTTAAGTGTGTGTTCGACTTGAGTATCGGGTGGTTCGGCAGCATTTCAGCGCTTATTATGGAAAGTTGGCATTTTGAAGGTTCTAGAATTTTATAAGTATGGTTTGAAGTGGATTTTGATGTTATCGATGTTTGTTTGAGGTTCCAAGCCTTGGAATAGGTTCATATCGTGATTTGTGACTTGCACACAAAGTTTGGCGACATTCCGAAATGGTTAAGTATGAATCGGATGCGTTCGTCAAAGTTTGAATGTTTGAAAGTTTAAAGAAGGTTTCGATCGTCAATTTGTATTTTTGATGTTGTTTGGTGTGATTTGATGCCTCGAGTAAGTTTGTATAAGGTATTGGGACTTGTTGGTGTGATTGGACAGGATCCCGGGGGCCTTGGGTGTGTTTCGAGATGGTTTTGGACCAAGTTTGGATGATTTGTTGCTGCTGGTGTGTTTCGCGATCATGAAGAAAGAAATTGAAGGGGGCAGCTGATTGCCCTATGTAAACGCGAAGATGGGTTTGCGAACGCGTAGGTTGGCCTGGCAGTGCTTTGTGAACGCGGAGGCCCAACCGCGATTGCGATGAGGAAATGGAGGAAACAGGGCAGGAGGCCTTTGGCCTACGCGAACGCAACATGGAAATCGCGAACGCGGAGGGTCGGGGAAGTGATGCATCGCGAACGCGATGTCCAGGTCGACGAAGAAGGTTTTAGGGCAGTGGCATTTTTTGACTTTCTCAATCGCGAGGCGCTTTCTGCGATCGCGAAGAAGGGGAATTCTGGGCAGACTTGTTTTAAATCGGGGGTTTGGCTTATTTGCACATCATTTTTTCCGTGGGAGCCGACTTTGGGGCGATTTTGGAGCTCCATTTCCATCATCAATCTTGAGGTAAATGATTTCTACGCATTGTGAGTTAAATACATGGCTCATATATGGATTTAAATATGGAAATTCGTAGAAATTGTGGGAGTTTGGTAGAAAACCTAGAAATCGTATTTTTTGATTTTGACCACGAAATTGGACATGAAATTTAGGATAAATTATATATTTGAGTTCGTGGCATTATGGGTAAATTTTATCTTCGAAAAGTTTCGGAATCCAGGCACGTGGGCCCGAGGGTTGACTTTATTGACTTTTCAAGTGGAGTTTGGAATTGTTATAAATTGATTAATTATAAGCATTTGAGTATATTTTGATTGATTTGGATATTGTTTGAGTAGCTTCGGATCGTTTGGCTTTGAATTGAAGAGTTAGAGAGGCGTTGGAGCTGGTTATGGAACTTCGGAGCGAGGTAAGTCTCCTGTCTAACCTTTGAGGGGGAAGCTACCCCCTAGGCGATGTAATTGTTGTGTGCTACTAGTTGTTGGAGCTATGTACACACGAGGTGTCTTATTTACATCCCGGACAGATATTGTATTATTATCGTACTCCTTAGTAAATGCTCATGCACTTGTGACACTGAATTTTGGGATGTTCTAGATGTTGTTGGTGATTTTGCATCGCATTTATGCATTCTTATTATCTATTCTATTTAAAGTATAAGTTTCCTTAATTGTAATGCGTTGATTTCTTTATCTTATAAAATGCACGATTTCGAAAATAATAAAATGCCTAATCAAGTTTGTAGTTCACTATTGGCTTGCCTGACGGCGATGTTGGGCGCCATCACAGCCTATAGTGAGTTTTGGATCGTGACACTAAACCTACATATCTAGTGTAAAATATCAAATTGTTAATTAAGCCAAAGTCAAGCCCTTCTCTAAGAGGAAATGAAACATGAAACAACGAAAGAAAATGGAAACGAGTTTAATTAGTTTTACAACTGGAATTGTATTTTAGAAGGATTTGGTTTCTAAGCCCCTAAAATCCTTTTCCTACTATTGTTGTATTTTCTTTACAACCCCAAGGATCACGAAATTGCCTTCAGTTACATAAATGAAATAGAGGAAGTAATCTAGGGTTCGATACAGTGGCGGAACCCTAGGTATATTTTGGGGAGAAGGTATTCCTGAAATCGCAAGCTTGCTGGACGAAATTGATGTTTAAGTTTACAGAGAAGAGAATGGAAGAAGAGAACAAAGAATTTTATGAATGAGAGAAGCATCTGTGACCTAATTAGAATGTGGGAAATCCTTCTTAGCAAAAAATAAAAAATATACTAATATTTACTTTCCCAGAGAATGTGTGGGAACATTAAAAATATTCAATATACTTTCTTTAGTTTGCCCACTGTTTTTCCTGGGAACTTCTTTTTAATTTTATGTAATTAATTTCCAATAATTTTCCCACTGAAGTAGGTGGGAAACGAATTTCGCAGTTTTAGGCGCTAAATAGTTCTCATGGAGAGTCTGTGAGAACTATTGAACTTTTGGTAAAATTTTCGTGTCCCCACTTTCTCACTGATTTTGTCAAATTTTTGGTGGGAATTACCATTGATATATTTTCACGGAAAATATCCGTGAGAAATTTGCATTATTCTATTAGTGAACAAATTCGCATTAGTTATTAAAAATTGACTAAATTTACCTGGTTCTCAGAGTTTGTAGCCAATGTAGGCCTTTTTGCTGTAGTCGCTGGGATCTAATTGAATAGGGTCAAGATCCTCTATGGTTGAATCTGCGTCTTTAACTGTTTCGGGATCCATGATAACGTCCCTGGTCTCTTCTTATGTTGACCTCGACCCAGTTGATTGCTATGCCTCTTTTTCCTTGTTTTCTTTTGTTGGGTTGTCGTGCTGTCTAAGGTGATGTGATAGCATTCCCGGGACAAGCGCTGTTCTCCTTGTATGCTAAATATCCCCGAAGGTTTTGGGAATTTGATTGCTTGGTATAAGTTGGAGGGGATGGCTCTCATGGAATGTACCCATGGTCGCCCTACTATGGCATTGTATGCAGCGGCCTGGTATATGATGTGCAATGTTGTCTCCAGCGCTATGCCGCCGACCAAGACGGGGAGTGTTATTTCATCCGCTGTCCGTTCAATTGCATTGTTCTAACCGGTTAGTATGATGCAGCGTGACACTATCTTGTCCTTGAGTCTCATCTGGGTGAGGACTCGAGGATGGATAATGCACGCTCCACTCCCATTGTCTACTATGATACGTTTGACATCAGTATCTAAAATGCGTAAAGTAATGACGAGAGCATCATTGTGAGTGAAAGTCAAACTGTCAGCATCTGAATCGTCGAAGATGATACTTTCTTCGAGTCCGACATACCGTTCGTGGGTGATAGATATTTTGGGCTTGTGAGTGGCATTGAATTTAACGCCGTTGATGGAGGCGTCGTTGCTTCCGCCGATGATCATGTTGATGGTGCGAGCTGGTGACAGTGGCCTCGGGGGGCCTTGTCGTTCGCGTCCTTGGGCGAAGTTGTTTTTCCCATTTTTGCTCAGCAGCTCTTTAAGGTGTCCCTGCTGCAACATATTCACAACCTCTTTCCTGAGGGCGATGCAGTCTTCTATCTTGAGTCCGCACTCCTAGTGGAATTCGCAGAGGGCGTAGGATTTTCTGGTGCTTGGGTCGGATCTTATCTTTGGCGGCCACTTCACCTTCGTTCTAAGTTTATCCAGGGCATAGACTATTTTTGTAGGTGACACAAAAATTATGATCGGATAA
>MCJB01049353.1:173608-195999 GCA_002018475.1 Nicotiana obtusifolia
GGGGAGGGGGGAAGGGGGCAAAACTCTCTCATTCCGGTGAGTCCCCGTCCTCGGTCTAGATGGGCCTTTGTCATAGCAGAAAGAAGGCGGAGCGGGGCCTTGGCATATGGCTGATGTTGTTCCCTGTTTGGTCATGAGATCGGGTGATCTCTCCTTATGTTATCTCTTCATTCTTTTCTGGGGTTGGCTTGTACCGAGGAAAGCTGTCGAGTTGGTCCGTTGAGGTCATCATCATCTGCTCAGACTTTGGCATAATAAGCATTGTGGATTTCATCCCAAGTGATTGGAGAATACTTCATCAACCGGCTCAGTAATTTTTTGGTCGCTCTTAAACCCTCTATGCTCAATCCATTCTGAAAGGCAGCGACAACCATCCCTTAGACGCGTTTGGTAGGGTCATCCTTACCCTGTTGAATCGGGCGAGGAAGTCCCTCGGTCTCTCTCCCAAGGAATGCTTGATGGCGAAGATGTCATTTAGTCTCGTTTCGGCTTTCTTGGCCCCAACATGCACCGTTACAAAATTATCGGCCATTTTTTCTAAGGTTCCTATAGAGCGGGCTAGTAGTTGTGAATACCATATTAATGCCCCTCCTGTAAGGGTTTTACCAAATTTCTTCAGCAAAATAGAGGACACTTGTTCCTTGGTGAGATCATTGCCCTTCACAGCGGTGACGTAATAAGTCACCGTGATCTTCAGGGTCTATCGTTCCGTCATATATCCTGAGATACGACGTCATTTTGAAGGTATTTGGTATGGCATATGGGACTGCTTCCTCACTATATGGCTGTTCTATAAATCTACCGGCGTCCCTCTTCGGCAGTAGCTGAGCAACGCCTGGTATCTTGTCGACATGTTCTTAGTGTTATTTCATTTGGTCTCTGAGCGTTTTATTTTCCTTCTTCATTTCTTCCATCCTCTTTAGAATAGCAGTGAGGATGCTATCACCTTTACTGTTAGTAATATTGTGAGTTATACCTGGTGTTGGAGGGTTTGGTTGGTTGCCCTGCTCGTCTGCTCGTTGCATTGTGTGGCCTCTTGCGGTCTGCATGGAATGGGCTTGTTGAGCATGCTTACATGGATGTGGAGGCCCATTTTCCATATTCGTACGTGCAGAGAAAGAGAAAAATCTGTGGTTTGTTAGGTTAGCAACTCACGCGAGTTGTAGATCTAAGGAAAACTAAAAAATTAGCTAAGAAATCCCCACAGACGGCGCTAAACTGTTTGACCCAAAAAATTAGATCTGGGTTCAACCAATTAGATTTAAATAAAATACAGTCAATCTTAGCTAATATTAATATCCAGGAAACAAGGTTATCATTTTTATGGCAGATAGTATGTATATTTGATCGAATGGCAATAAATGTGAGGAATAATAGCAATATTCAATGATCCAAAAATGTGAAAGATAGCATTAAATAATAATAAGTAGAAATAAATGACATTTAAGTAGATAAAAACGTGTGAGTCACCCGCAAATGGGTGAGATCTGTGGATATTCTTTTTGACAATGATGAGTGATTGATGAGACTCTGAATACTTAGGTTGTTCTTGGATCAGGTGAAAAAGTTAGACAAAAATCTTAGTAAAAAGATTGTTTTCGTACGCTTGTGATATGGCTAGATTCTCTCTATGAAGTCAATGTGTTTTCTTACAAGTGAATCTCCCCCCTATCATTGTGTCTCTTTCTATTTATAAAGAACATATTTCTAAAAACCCTAATAGTACAGATACAGAGAATATCTACTAGAATATTCTCTTTTAAGACCTATCCTAAAACTAGCCGTTATAACTCTGCCTAAGATGCTCGACCTTGATCTACGACGACTTCTCGACCTTGATCTTCGCTGACTCTTCGACCACACCCTCCATCACTTCAGGGACCACTTCGACCTTAGGCAGGTCTTTGTTGAAGTCGTACTGACAACACGTGGCAGTTTGTGAATGACTCCTTAATGTTAACATGATTTGATTGTATCGGAGATAATTTTTGACCCATAAAAAACTCAAAAAAGGAAAAAATTTCATAGTAGAAAACGCTTCTCCACTTCCACAAAATTATAGTTTTACTTTATGTTAGACAGTGTTTTAAAAGGCGTGGACGTAAGGTAAGGCGTTTTACATATGTCTCAGCGAGACGTAAGCCCCATAGGTATTTTTTTTAAAATATTTTATAACATAATATAATTATAGTAAATATTTATAAACAGGTAAAATTGCATGAAAATTAAAGAAAACTATATATATATATATATATATATATATATATATATGGAAAAGAATCAATAGATCTGCAGATCTATCATCAGATCTAACATCTTTACACTATAACAAGATAAAGAAAGAACAACACTCAAACTTAAAGCCTCCAGTTCCTTGGACGGATGCCCAAACCAATGCTGTCAAGCAACTTAAGTTGAAAGTCAAGAATCTCCCTCTCCTAAGTCTCCCCGATCCATCTGCTTTTAAGATCGTAGAGACAGATGTGCCAGACATAGGATATGGTGGTATCTTAAAACAAATTAAGAATGATAAAGAAAGTATCGTTGCTTTTACATCAAAGCACTGGAATAGCTCACAACAGAACTATCCAACAATTAAAAAAGAAATTTTGGCAATTGTTTTATGCATATCGAAATTTCAATCCGATTTATTAAACCAAAAGTTTTTGCTTCGCATTGACTGCAAGGCAGCTAAGTCTGTTTTACAAAAAGATGTGCAAAATATTGCTTCAAAACATATTTTCGCGAGATGGCAAGCTATTTTATCAATTTTTGATTTTGATATTGAATATGTCAAGGGAAGCTCAAATTCCATACCTGATTTCCTAACCCGTGAATTCCTTCAAGGCAGATAAAATTCCCAAAAAACCAAAGCCTCCGCGTTTAGCCTTACCAGCCTCGGAGGAAAAGCAACAACAGCAGGCTGCTTCCAACTTATGAAGTCATACATTCTTTGCAAAATAAAGAAAAATAAATTATGTTTTTAAAAGAAGATGTAGCTTTCCAAAGAATACAGAAGTAGTTAACTGATTATGTAATTTCTTCTAAAATTAAAAGTTTAGAAGCTAAGATTCAACAGGAGCTTTGTTCCGATTTGCCAATGGCATTTTGGAAACGTAAAAGGCACATTGTTGGGTTTCCTTACGAACCTGACTTTGACGAGAAAAACATCCCAACTAAAGCTCGGCCCATTCAAATGAATCATGAGCTTACAAAGCATTGTCAAAAAGAGATCAATGATCTCTTAGACAAGAAGATAAGTTTCCCTTCAAAGTCTCTTGGAGTTGTGCGACATTCTATGTCAACAAAAATTCCGAAATTGAGCGCGGAGTCCCCCGCTTGGTTATCAACTACAAGCCTCTTAACACGACACTTAGATGGATTAGGTATCCTATTCGTAACAAGAAAGACTTATTACAAAGAGTCTATGCTGCCACAATTTTCTCTATATTTGATTTAAAATATGGATTTTGGCAAGTACAGATCGACCCAAAAGACAGGTATAAGACTGCTTTTACAGTCCTCCTTATTCTTCCAATATTAGAAAATACAATTCCAATAGGAAAAGGAAACTTTCCTACACAAAAAATAAGTCTTCCAAATCCTTTACTAAATATGGTAAGACTTCTACTTCCACTGGCAAATGTTTCAAGTGTGGAAAGCCAGGCCACATCGCCAAGTTTTGCAAAGTCGCTCAGAAGATCAAGAGCCTACAACTTGACGAGCCTACTCTAAACAAAATAGAGATTTTGCTTGTTGAATTAAGTGAATCTTCGGATATTACAGATAATGAAATGTCTGACGACGAACAATTTAACAATATCCTAGAAGATGACTTAAATTCATCCACTGCATCTTCAGGGGAGTTTGACCAAGATGACCTCCCTCAGATCAATGTTCTCACGAAAGAACAAGATCTTCTCGTTGAAGTAATTGGCGATCTTCAAGATCCTGAACTTAAAAAGGATTATTTAGGAAAACTTAAGACGGTCCTTAATAAGAGAGCTGACACTGAGCCGATCACTGGCAAAGATATTAAAAATATTTTTGAACAAAATAATTACACTAACAAATATTTACAAACACTTGGAGAATACTTGGTTTCAAATTCATCTTCAGCTTCTCTGAAGATACCAAGAGTAGGAACCTCTACTCCTACAACTCCTTTATTTAAACCGTACGAGATCCCTAGAACCCATACTAGAGAACTTGTTATGCACCGCTCTACAGATTCTCCCAAACTCTCTGAACTACAACAGAGAATAGCGGAAATAGAAAAATCGTTAACAATCCAGGACACTCTAGTCCGACAGACGGATGATTCTTCTTCTAAAATCGTAGGAGCTCTAGGAGATACCGATTCAGATAATGAATCTGAACAATTTTCACAAATTTCTCTAGAAGACAAGCCTCCTCTAGAAATGGCACCTATTAAGTCTGAATTTTCCAACTGGCGCAAGCCTCAAAAACTCTATTACCCTAGAGCTACACATCCAGATGTAGTCCTAGAAGAAAGACCCAACACCATGCAAAATAATTATAATGCTCATAATATCTATGAGTGGAATATCGATGGATGTTCCGAATATGATATTCTTGCCAAATTACAGCAGATGACCATGGTAGCAACTGCTTACAAAACCTCCCACAACTGTTCCGACCAAAGTACTACCCATGTTTTAGTCGCTGGTTTTACAGGCCAACTTAAGGGATGGTGGGATACCCACTTAAGTGACAAGGAAAACAATAAATTTTCCAAGCCGTGAAATTAGATGAATTAGGACAACCAATCCTAAAAGATGGTGAAACAATTCCTGATTCTATCAACACGTTGATTTACACAATCATCAAAACATTTGTAGGTTGCCCGGGTATCTTTAGAGAAAAATCCTCTGAAATACTTAACAACCTCAAGTGCAAAACTCTTTCAGATTTTAGGTGGTATAAGGATTCCTTCTTGACCAGGATCTACGAAGGACTTGATGAGAATCTCCATTATTGGAAAGAGAAATTCCTAGATGGCTTGCCTAAGTCCCTTAGAGATTTAGTCAAAAAAGAATTTCATAATCAATATTCCAGTGATATTGTTCCTTACGATCAAATCACCTATGGCCAGATAGTTAGCCAAATTCAACTACCCAGTCCACTTGGTCTCTCTCTACACACACACACACACACACACACACACACACACACATATAAGTAAGGATGCGATTCCTACTGTTAAAAACACCAGGGGACTTGAGGGGACCAAGATGACCTCCCTCAGATATCAGGGGGGCGGAAGCTAGTCCCCGAACGGGTGGAGGAGACTTAAGGGAATTGGGAGTATACGAGGAATGTAAGGAATAGGAAGTAATAAATAACAGAAAAACTCAGGCGGCAAAGCTGACCATATGCAAACGTATGCTAAATAAAATAGACGGCAGAGCCGACCGAATGAAAGTATGTTAACACAAGATTAAAACATAAAATCTGGCTGCAGAGTCGACCAGAAGTATTATTGATAACAAGAAACTAAAATACAGGTATTAAAAAATTAAAACTTAAAAGCTTATAGGGTATAGAGCTCTTAAGTGTTGAGAGGGTTTAGAGAGAAAAAATGTGTAGAGAGAATTTCGAAATTTGGGAGAAGGATTGAATTCCCTCTTCCGTGAGTGAGGGGGTTTATTTATAGAATTATAGACCGTGTTACAGTAAAAGTGTACAGTATTTTGCTACAGTGAAAAGTGCACAGTAATCTACAGTGATAAGTGCACAATAATCTATAGTAACATTGCTACAGTAACTTCCTGGAAAATTCTTTGCTGGCGTCATATCTTATGTCAGCGACAAATTGGTCCGGATTTGACTTATTTTGGGTCATAGTCAGGGTAATCCTCTTCTTCTGATTGTTCTTCAGACGAACTGGATGAATGTTGATCGGGAACCTTTCCTTTGAGCTGTTGTAGAAGGTTTTCCATCTCCTGGATGTAGTCTTCTTTGCTGGTAGAGCCTGCTAACTTTGCTTGAACTAGCCTTCTCTGCTGCAAAAATGAAGTGTTTGCTACATCTGTAGGTGACAAAAATTTGGGGTTGCTGGAAAACCATTTTCCAACTGCTGGTAAGTAAGTTTCCGTGGTATCCCTCCATGCCTTGTACCACTTACAGTAGCCTTGAAGGGCTAACCAAGGCATACCTCTGAATCTTTCCCATTTGTGGAAAACAAACTTCTGGGTGTATATCCATGGGATGTAAAATATGAGGAAAAATTAGAGCAACTGGGGAATGTGCTGGTCTCCGTGAAATCTGGAACAGAAATACTCAAATCCTTCTTTCACTGGTGGAGGAAATATATCTGCCAAATGGCCGTAAATAGGCCACTAATGGTGCAAAAACCATTGGGGAAAATGTACTGGCAAGTTTTTGCCCCAAAGGAGAAAATATGAGTGTTTGCTGGTATGGTTTTGAAAGGTCAGCGCATTAAACCACGCATCCCTATAATCATAGGAACTATAAAATTGGGGACAAAATGGCTGGGAAAGTTTTCTGACTTTCATAGGGTGATCACCCCATTCCTTCGGTGAGATGATTTTGTTTATCCACACTGTGGTATGGGTGATATAGGTTTAGGTTTTGTCCAAAAAAAGGTTTAAACAGACAAGAGTGAGTGTATGTAAGGATAAATTTATAGAACTTCTGGTTATGAACATGAGTTTTCTGGAGAAAGTTAGATGTTGGGTCGAGCATCTTTTTGGCTAAACCTAAAGGGTTAGAATCCCAAAGATGTGGCTCGGTTTGGACGAGTGAGTAAGTCATCTCGTTCTTAATATGTTGAGGTTCCCCGAATAAGGACCTACTGAAGAAATTGGCTGAGGCACGGGTGAAGAAAGTGCCTGCTTAGGCGCAGAAGACACCGCGTTCTGTGTAGTGGGGCTTTGGACACCACTTGTCTTTTAGTGGGATTTTTTACCACCGCTTCTTTCTTTGTAGTGCTTGTAGAAGCCACGGTTGAAGTTGAAGGTGTGGTGCTTTTTGCAACCACAGCTAAAGTTGAAGCTGAAGAAAACCTAGAGGAAGATATGGCGGCTGCTTCAAGGAGTTGCGCCATCGATTTTTCCACTTCTTCTTGGTTGAGAGGAGTCATGGGCGCTTTTGAAATAAGTCCCATGAGTTGTATCCAGTTTTTAACATCTTTTGCCGTCCACTGCGAAGCATGCGGCTGTGCAAATTGAATATCATCTTCAGACGAGGGTTCTTCTTCGGCGATATCTGCCCATCTTCGAGGTTGGGAAATTGAAATTGGTTTGGCTGGAATCGGCTATGATGAGACCACCATTGGAATGCTTTTCATGGCATAGTCTGCAGGCGATCTATATTTTGGCTGGCTTGGTCCCGCTTTTGTTGTTTGCTGCTTTTTTACAGCTACTATTGTTGTCTGTTGTTGTTGAACAAGTGCTGAAATTGAAACATCTTTAGGCTATTGTGTGGCAGCCTGCTGTTGTTGCTTTTCCTCCGGGGCTGCTAAGGCTAACCGCGGGAGCTTTGGTTTTTTAGGCATTTTATCTGCGTTGAAGGAATTCACGGGTTAGGAAATCAGGTATGAAATTTGAGCTTCCCTTTTGTATATTCAATATCAAAATAAAAAATTGATAAAATAGCTTGCCATTTGGCGAAAATATGTTTTGAAGCAATATTTTGCACATCCTTTTGTAAAACTGACTTAGCTGCCTTGCAGTCAATGCGAAGCAAAAACTTTTGGTTTAATAAATCGGATTGAAATTTTGATATGCATAAAACAATTGCCAAAATTTCTTTTTTAATTATTGGATAGTTCTGTTGTGAGCTATTCCAGTGCTTTGATGTAAAAGCAATGATACTTTCTTTATCATTTTTAATTTGTTTTAAGATACCACCATATCCTATGTTTGACACATCTGTTTCTACGATCTTAAAAGCAGATGGATCGGGCAGACTCAGGAGAGGGAGATTCTTGACTTTCAACTTAAGTTGCTTGACAGCATTGGTTTGGGCATCTGTCCAAGGAACTGGAGGCTTTTTCAATCTGTCGTGAAGGGGCTTTAGCAGAATGCTTAATCCCGGTATGAAATCACAAATATAGTTGACACAACCAAGAAACCTTTGGAGTTGTGTCTTGTCCAGGATTTGATATGGGAATTTGTCAGCAAACTAGAGAGAT
This sequence comes from Nicotiana obtusifolia, assembly GCA_002018475.1. Taxonomy (NCBI): domain Eukaryota; kingdom Viridiplantae; phylum Streptophyta; class Magnoliopsida; order Solanales; family Solanaceae; genus Nicotiana; species Nicotiana obtusifolia. Next base: position 181,788 of record MCJB01049353.1, read on the forward strand.
CGTTGAATAGGAGTAATAGTCCCTTGTTGGATGTTATGACCAAGGAACCTTACGTTTGTCTGGAATAAGCTGTACTTAGTTCTAGACAAAGCTAATCCATTTTCTTTGATAGTGTTAAAGAAAATGCCTAGATGTTTGAAATGTTGGTCGATGTTTGTTGAGAAAATCAAGACATCGTCTATATAAGTTATAACAAAACTAGAATATGGATTAAAGATATCATACATTATCTTCTGAAATTCATAAGGGGCATTCTTTAATCCGAATGGCATCATGTTCCATTCGTACTGTTCGAAAAGGACTGTAAAAATAGTTTTGTACCTGTCTTTTAGGTCAATTTATACTTGCCAAAATCCAATTTTTATATCAAATTTAGAGAAAATTGTGGCAGTAGAGACGCTTTGTAATAAGTCTTTCTTGTTAGGAATAGGATACCTAATCCATCTAAGTACTGCGTTAAGAGGCTTATAGTTGATAACCAAGCGAGGGACTCCGTGCTCGATTTCGGAGTTTTTGTTGACATAGAATGCCGCACCATTCTAGGGAGACTTTGAAGGGGAAATTATCTTCTTGTCTAAGAGATCATTGATCTCTTTTTGACAATACATTGTAAGCACGTGATTCATTTGAATGGGTCGAGCTTTAGTTGGAATGTTTTTCTTGTCAAAGTCAGGCTCGTAAGGAAGCCCAACAATGTGCCTTTTACGTTTCCAAAATGCCATTGGCAAATCAGAACAAAGCTCTTATTGAATCTTAGCTTCTAAACATTTAATTTTAGAAGAAACTACAGAATCAGTTAACTGCTTCTGTATTCTTTGGAAAACTACATCTTCTTTTAAAAACATAATTTGTTTTTCTTTATTTTGCAGAGAATGTATGACTTCATAAGTTGGAGGCTTATGGAAAGGAAGAAGGACGTTGCTCGTGGGATAATCCACATGAATGCCTTTGTTCATAACCAGGTATGGTTTGCAAATTTGAATGAAAGGAATACCTAGGATTACTGCATTGCAAAGGTCTTTTGCTAAGAGAAATGGAGTCTGGATGAACCAATTTGGTTCCTCTGGGGAGGTCATGACCTTTACAGAAGGAAGTTTGTAAGTGATTTTAAGTTTTTCACCATTGGTGGCCCTTAGGCGTTCCTTGAGTTTTACGAAAAATTTGGTTGGAATGACACCTTATTGGATGCAGCTTTTGTCTGCTCCGGTGTCAAATAAAGCTATGCTAGTCCAAATAAAAGATTTACTGATGATGAGAGTTACCCTAACATGGTATTTCTGAATCCTTTTAGAGGAAAGATGTCCTAAGAAGGATTCTGTTTCATCATCGTCTTGGTCAGAGGTTGCAACTGCCTGTACAACCTCTTTGAGCTTTTGTGGCTCATTTGACCACCTGGAGATGATTTTGAAGAGTTGATGATGAGGGTGTTGAAGGCTTATTAAGGTCTGTCTTAAGTTTTCCTAAATAATCCTTTTTAAGTTCAGGATCTTGAAGATAACCAATTACTTCAAGAAGAAGATCTTGTTCTTTCGTGAGAACATTGATCTGAGGGAGGTCATCTTGGTCAGACTCCCCTGAAGATGTAGTGGATGAATTTAAGTCATCTTCTAGGATGTTGTTGAATTGTTCGTCGTCGGACATTTTATTATCTGTAATATCCTAAGATTCACTTAATTCAACAAGTAGTTTCTCTATTTTGTTTAGAGTAGGTTCGTCAAGTTGTAGGCTCTTGATCTTCTGAGAGACTTTGCAAATCTTGGCGATGTGGCCTGGCTTTCTACACTTGAAACATTTGCCAGTGGAAGTAGAAGTCTTGCCATCTTTAGTAAAGGATTTGGAAGACTTATTTTTTGTGTAGGAAAGTTTCCTTTTCCTATTGGAATTGTCTTAGAAGAAAGACTCAATACCATGCAGAATAATTATAATGCTCATAATATCTATGAGTGGATTATCGATGGATGTTTCGAATATAATAATCTTGCCAAATTACAGCAGATGAACATGGTAGCAACTGCTTACAAACCTCCCACAACTGTTCCGACCAGAGTACGACTCATGTCTTAGTCGCTGGTTTTACAGGCCAACTTAAGGGGTGGTGGGATACCCACTTAAGCAACGAGGAAAAACAAAAAAAATTTCAAGCCGTGAAATTAGATAAATTAGGACAACCAATCCTAAAAGATGGTGAAACAATTCCTGATTCTATCAACACGTTGATTTACACTATCATCAAAACATTCGTAGGTTGTCCAGGTATCTTTAGAGAAAAATCCTCTGAAATACTTAACAACCTCAAGTGTAAAATTCTTTCAAATTTTAGGTGGTATAAGGATTCCTTCTTGACCAGGATCTACGAAAGACCAGATGGAAATCTCCCTTATTGGAAAGAGAAATTCCTAGATGGCTTGCCTAAATCCCTTAGAGATTTAGTCAAAGAAGAATTTCAGAGTCAATATTCCGGGTGATATTGTTCCTTACGATCGAATCACATATGGCCAGATAGTTAGCCAGATTCAACAAGTTGCTCTTAAAATCTGTAGGCAAGACAAAATGCTTAGGCAACTTGCCAAAGATAGGGCAAAAAGACGCAGGGACTTAGGAAGTTTCTGCGAACAATTTGGTCTTCCTTCGTGTGGTAGTAAACCTCATAGGAAGAAAAGTTCTAAACCTGATTCTTCCAATATTAGAAGATACAATTCTGGATGTGTAGCTCCAGGGTAATAGTGTTTTTGAGGCTTTCGCCAGTTAGAAAATTCTGACTTAATAGGTGCTAATTATGGAGGAGGTTTGTCCTCTAAGGAAATTTGTGAAAATTGCTAAGATTCGTTATCGGAGTCGGTTTCTCCCAAAGCTCCTACGAACCTAGAAGATATTTCTTCAGACTGTTAGATTGGAATGTCCTGGACTGTTAGGGTTTCTCTATTTCCGCGATTCTCTGTTGAAGTTTAGAGAGTTTTGGAGAATCCGCAGAATGATGCATAACAAGTTCTCTAGTATGAGTTCTAGGGATCTCGTATGGCTTGAATAAAGGAGTCGCAAGGGTAGGAGGTCCTACTGTTGGTTTCTTCAGCGAAGTTGAAGTTGAATTTGAAACTAAGTATTCTCCAAGAGTTTGCAAATACTTGTTTGTATAATTATTCTGTTCAAAAATATTATTAATATCTTTGCTAGTGATCGGCTCAGTGTCAGCTCTCTTTTTGAAAGGTGAGGCTGTAATAGAGCTGCTAGCAAAGTTTGTTGAAAACCCTTGTGACGGAGGAAGTTCGAAAATTACTTCTTCGCCAGTATTGGTTTTCCATACTTTTGAAACATTAATTGAATTTAAAAATGGTAAATCTATTTGATTATAGTTCGCATAAATTTCAAACCATTCGAAGAAATTGATTTGTTGTTTAATAACGTTTAGGCTGTCATAGAAAATTGATTGGATTTTCTTTCTTTCTCCTTTATACTTATTTAAAAACCAAGTTCTTTTAAAAATATTTTCAGGAGAATAAAATTCTTTTTGGAGACCTTGTTTATCAATTTCAAATTCTATCTCCAAAGCACCAACGATATTGTCATCTCTTAATTCGGCACCTAGTGACGTATAAGTTGGAGAATCTGGTCGGTTGTAGGTAGTGTCGGCAGAGGGGCCCGTCTCTAGTTTTTCTACCTTATACTTAGCTTGTGAAACTCTAGCTTCGAAGTCAACTATCTCGATTTTAGTGGGATATGAGGACACTGAATGTCTAGCAGAATGAATTGATGGGATTTCAAACTACGATGAGGCAGAGGAACTAACTCTTTGGCTAAGGGACCTCTGAAAGGAAACTAGCACAGATCCGGAAGGGAGTTGTTGGATCTGGGAAACTACCATGTTTTGCGGTTTTTGAGCAGGAGTTGCATCCTGCAGAAGCCAGTTTTTAGGCAGAGAAACCTAATTCCAAAAAATTGGCTTAGGAATAGACAGATGAGATCTCTGCAGATCTGTCTGAAAGAGAACAATTTCACCTTTGTGAGTAGTTCTTATAGCTCCAATGTTAAAGGCAGAACTCATGGCCTTATACTGGATTCTGTAAATAATTGCTACTGGAAGAGAACCGGCCCTAGTCTTATAATTAGAAGTCTTAACATTAAGGGTCAAGGCATCTAAAATATTTTTATCTTTAAGAGAGATTGTGAAGTTTGGGAAATAGTCGAAATAATTTGGACCATTGCAAAGACTGGTTTCAACCATTCCTAGCAATGAATCATTGAACTCTAGAAATCTAGAATCTCTAAGACAGAATAGAAGTGATGTGTCCAATCCTTCTCTGGATAAAGGCTTAGTGGCTATTTGTACTAAACCAAAATGGATGTAATTATATTTCTTCCTATAATTTTCAATAGATTTGATATTGAGAAGTTTAATTTCCTCATGGTCTGATTCCAGAGGAATAATTTGCTCAATGGTAGACATGTGATAATCACTTGTCAAGCTCCACTTTTGAGACTTGTAAATTGTGACTGGGGATGTTTGGGGATTTTCCAGTCGTCAATTGATTGCTGCAAATCAGAGAAACTAATCTATTCTTTGAGCTTAAAATTGGAGGAAGAAGAAGAACTCGTAGATCTAGATGAGAGTGAGTGAAAGTAAGATATTTAAATGATTAAAATGCTTCCTATCCTTGGTTCGAGAGACCAAGTGGTTTCATAAAGAAGTTATTCAAGTTCTTAACTCTACTGTATGTGGAAGAGTCAGATCTGGTGTTAAACTTCATAGATCTATAACTTTTAAGGCCTTGTAAGAGGTCTGTTCAGATTTTATCTTACTATAGTGCTTAGCTTTAGATATAGAGGGTAGATCTGTAAGTATACTAATTCTTTTACTCAAAAGGGCTAATGTTTATGATTGTTCTACAAAGAATTACTTCTAAATTACCCAAAGGTTTTTTTTACCATCTGCAAGCCTACCAGGTACATTTACAGACATCACCTCGCCATAATCCCTGGGAACCACGCTTACAGTGCAAATCCTAAAGGATCCCGGTGCCGTCTTCAAAGATTCTTCGTATTACAAGCATATTGTTAACCATTTTATGGAAAAGAATCAGTAGATCTGCAGATGTATCATCAGATCTAACATCTTTACACTATAACAAGATAAAGTAAGAATAATTTTCAAACTTAACCATAAATAAAGAGATCCGTGAGTTTCAAACTAGATCTAGCAGTACCACATAACCGTATGTTAAAAACAAGAATCACATCCTTACTTCCCCAATGGTTCATATATATATATATATATATGTGTGTGTGTGTGTGTGTGTGTGTGTGTGTGTGTGTGCGTGCTCCATCCCCACAAAAAACTAGTCAAAACAATCTATTATACGCTACTTAGAAGCACAAGTAACTTGAGTCGAAAAGAATAAAGTTTTTTACATGGAGGAACGAAAAGGATGACTAACCTCCAATTTGAACTCGGAACTTGCTGCTACAAAGGAGAATAGAGTTCTTTTGTATTTGTAAAAAGAAAAAAAAATCAAACTAGCGGACAAGATAAAGAATTGGGAAAGACTATGAATTAGGGCTTTAATCAGTAAAAAATTCGATACATTTCAGTTCTTTTTTAAAACTTTGAGTAATTACCAAGCTGAATTTTGAGAATTTGGGTATTATATGAAGGACTTATTCAACAAATTTTGTTTTAATTTGAAAAAGTCTTGGGACTTACGCCTCACTAAAAAAATGCGCCTCAAATGCATGAGCGTACGTCCCGAACGCCGGGGCGTACACCCCGAACACCCACGCTTCTTGAGACTTCTCTCCCACACTATCGCCTCGGAGCGTTTTTGATGTGTCTCACCTTAGGACGCGAAACGCCTTTTAGAACACTGTTGTTAGAGATGTGAAGTTTCCCACAATGTAGTAATATTATTAGTCGTGAAATTTTTAGCTTTCACATCAAATAGAACTATAATGATCTTCGATGGAATATCCATTAATGCAAACTCCCTCTTTCAAACGATTAAGATGAAAAATGCTTCCAATCTCCTTATATGATTTGTTTATACTGAACATGACCGACTCAAGGTAAAATCATTAAAGCTTATGGTTCAGAATATAAATTAAAGGATATAACAAGTGAGTATTTTGTAACCCAATGTTAGTGTGGGAAAGAGAAAACTCTTTATTTGCTTTTTTGCTTATAGTTTATAGTTATAATATTCTTATAAGAGATAAACATATTGATAAATTTAAATATTTTAAAAGTTTCTATCAATAGTTTAAAAATAAAATAAATATTTAATTTAATATCAAAAAATCATATATTTATCTATATTATATAAAAATAATAGTGGATAAAAATATTAAATAAAGTAGAAAGTTAATAAAAATTCACTTGAAAACGTGATAATATTACATATTAGATAACACCATAGCAAAAGTAAGAAAAATAATTAAAATTCAAAATATCTATTTTAAAAATAAAAGGAAAAGACTATTTGAACTTGAGATTAGAAAGTTCCTACAGTTATGATGAGAACACTCAAAATACGGGTATGACCAAGTCGTGCTATATAAAGAAAAATAATAATTTGATACCGAATTATAAATTTAAATTTACTAAACAAAAATCTCATGTATATAATTTTAGTAATGAAATTAAAAGCTAAATTTGTATCTTGAAACTAAAAGAGAGAGAAAATTTAATGGCACATAAGACAAAAATAATTGTAAGAAAATTCAATAGATTCGAAACATTATAAAAGAATTTATGTATTAATTCTTAGATTAATTAAAAGTTATATCTTAAAATAAAATATGATATTATTTTGAGTATAGGTAAAATATTTACGTAAAAATTAATTAAAATTTTTTAGTAAGGAAGAAAATGTATAAATAGAGATAGTGCGAAGAGACTAAATTTATTTAAAAATAAATTTGGATTATTAAATAATATTGAGAAATGTTATTGATAGATTAAATGATGAAAGAGTTTAGAGTAAGAGGATAATAGTGTAAAAATACATTAAATTTCAAGAATAAAAAAAATTTGCATTTATTGATGATTATTAAAAGGGTAATAAGCAAGACGTTAAGTCAATTTATAAGCTAATAAAAGATCACATTGGAATATAGCAATATTAATTAATAAATAAGGCAAAAACTATAAGCAAGGAACAAAAAAGAGAAAAAAATTGTGCCTAAAAATATACCGATATCAATTTTGCGCTGGAATTGAAATTCTTTGTCGACCCATGCATTCAATTTGATGTTTTGTTAGAATACCTTGGATGTGCATGCATATGTCATCACTGAAAATTGACGCATATACATGTAGTAGTAATTTACTACATACCAGATTAACAAATTGTAACCCTATTAACAATAAATCGGAACCGATAAGCATGGAAAGTAGTTCTGTGACTGTTGTAACTTTCGCAACCAAAGTTGAATTTTATATTTGCTATGACCAGAAATTTTTTACTTTCTTCTAAAAATTGAACTACACAAACAACATCAAACTTTATCCAAAAAAAAAGAAAAACAGAGAGTTTACCTATTGAAAACTACAGGGCCAACGAAAAGTTACTTCTTTTTCACCTCAGTGCTGAGGTTCTTCACCTCACCAGTGAGCTTCTTGTTCTTCACCTCGTTTTTCACCTCAGTCTTGACCGTGGAGTTGAGAGTTGTCACTGCTGTGGTAAGATTCGTCACAGCAGTAGCAAGACTTTTCACTACCTTTCCAAACTCAGTTATACCATCTATTTTCTTTTGAATTTTTCTTTCAGCAAAAAATTGATCAATCAGTCTTTTTACCAACCTACCAAGAAAAGCTATAATAACTAAGCACAGTAAAATGTTCTGCATCATCTCATTCCATCCGTTCTCAGCTGTGCGATTTTGGTCTTTCTTCTTGTTTGGATCTTCCCAAACAGTCATCTCTCGGCTTAGCTAGTAGTATTTGTGGGTTTCACTTTCTTACTTTAGTCACTACACATTTGATTTATGAAAATAGTGTGTTGTTGTGGGTTTGACTATCTTAGTGTATACACTCTATGTTTGGTTTTGATGTCATGAAAATATGTATTTTTTTGTTGATTTCACATTCTTAGTTTATACACTGCCCTTGCATTTGGTTTTTCAGTGTCATGATAAAATTGTTTTGTTGGTTAACTTTATTAGTTTACACTTTGCATTTGGATTTTAATCTCATCGCACGAATACTAATATTACTTTTCTTATAAGAGATAAAAACTTTTAGCTTCATAATAGACATCTGCTAGTAATATTTATTTATATTGGTAAGAGTTTTTTTGAGTTAACAAAATGTTTGCTATTTATGTTAATACACTACCTTGGTTTTTATTATGAAAAATCTTATTGGCATATATGATAGCTTACTGCAAAGTTCCAAAATATTACGCAAAATTATACCGGTGAAAACATACAAAATTAATACAATAACATACAAACTTGGGAAGGAGATTTACTACGTTCATAATGTCATGAGAAACAAGGAAATAAAGTTTTTTAAGAATTTATTGTAACCTTTAAACAAGTTGATAATTTTTGTGGTAAATAATTTTGTATTAAATAAAAAGGTCAAAAAATAAATACAGGAAATAATAGTATTAATAATGATCAATTGTAACTATAGTTTTGTCCAACAAAATACACTTACGAAGAATAGGATGTCTGAATATTTTTTGCTGGAGTTCTATGCTTTATATATATATATATATATATATATATATATATATAATAAAAGGTTTTAATTTCTTTTGGATTTGGTTGAGGTTGTTTAAATGAATGAATATATTAAGTTAAGTTGATGTCTCTGATTAATTTACATATACCTACCCCTTGATTCTAATTTTTTCTTCTTGTCGTACATTAATTTTAATTTCTTTTGCCTATTAATAATGATTTCATTTGTCAATTTAACTCGATTTTAGTGAGTCAACTATTTCTATTTTTCATTAAAGGAAATACTTTTAAGGAATTAATCCTTAAAAAATTTAATTTATAGCTTTACATCTAAAAAGTTAGAAGAGCAAACTTTAAACAAAAATATACATAAATTTAATTAAAAGGTTTATAAATCTTTTCCTCCGGTTAAAAACCAAATTAATAGTGAAACGGACGTCCACTAGATTTTCACACAGAACAACAGTGATTAAATGTTCACGAGATTTTATTCGAATACAAAGGAGTACTGGGTTTGGAAATGCACCTAAGACATTAAGAACTTGACAGGAAACTATAAAAGGACCTCAAAAATTATTTCTTGGGGATTGATGGCCCTTTTCTCGAATACACCGTATTCTTCTTGTTGAGCAAACACTTTTTCTGGAGAGTTTTATGAGAATCTACAAGGATTTGCATCAAATGAGAGTGATTTAAGGTCCATTTCTTTCAATTCATCAAACATAGTGTGATTAGGACCCGTTTGGCCATAAAAAAATTTATTTTTTTCAAAAAATTTTTCTTTTTTTCGAAATCAATAGTTAGCAATAAAATTTTTAAATTTTACTTGAATTTGACGAAATTTTTCGAAAATTTAAAAAATTTTAAAAAGCTGTTTTTTAAAATTTTGACTTCAAATCACTCATAAAAATTCAAAAATACTTCCAAATTGTATTCATGTCCAAACATAATTCTAATTTTCAAATACTATTTCACTTATTTTTTATTTTTTTTGCTGAAATTTCACAAAATCATATCTCCAAATGCCCACTAAGACTCGTCTCTCTTTTCGTACATTTCACATTTGCACGTATCCGAACAAAAAACTATACTCAACACAGTAAAGTTTTACCACTATGCTCATTTCTACCACAATGACTTAATTTCACACGTAAATTGAATAGCACTTGAGGCAAAGACTAATAACTGGAAATAGCATACATCTTAAGTGTCCATAATTAGGCTATTAGTACGAAAATGCTAACAAAACAAATATGCATCATATATAATTCTGTACATCAGTTGGTGTAAGTAAGTTTGTGTTAATGATCGACAAAGGAATTCAAGCATAAACCAGTTTCATAGACAATGTACACAAATACGGGCAGATTCGAGCACAAGGCAGGCACGTGAAGGAGATAAACTAAAGTAGTTTTATCTGATATCTCCTGAACGAAAATGTTGCATAATTGATAAGGAGAAGGACTCCTTACTCGAAGAGAACTCTATCCTAGATAAGAGAGGAGTTAGAAGTTGAAGATAACTAGAACTCTTCCATCAAGGAAGAGTAAAGCATTAGACTTCTAGTTATTTCCTATTCTACTAATTCTATATATTTTAGGATGTTCTCACTTTACAGGTACGCACAAATGTTGAAGTTAAATGTGAGTTGAGAGCAAAATAGCAAGGCATTTTGCAAGCAATTCATGAGTGATTCGAGTGTGCGAACCTGAAGCTACATGAATCAGATAGAAAAACCAGTTTCAAGTGTCTGTCTTTTATTCTAGTTTCATTGTAGTAGGGCTTTTGAGTTGTACCTTTCAGTTTTATCTAGAAGCAATTGTACTAGGTACTTTGAATGTAGTATTCAAGTTAGAGTTAACTTGAAGTTGTTGCAACAGCTAGAAGTTAATTGCCACAAAGGGTTAGAGGTAATCCTCAGGTTTCCAAAGAGTTTTGTAGATGCTATTTTTGGCTTAGTGATTTACTGTAATGTTGGGAAAAATCCTACTGGGTAGTAGGTCGTGATTTTTTCATCTTTTGAGCCAGGTGTTTTTCACGTAAAAATACTTGTGTTCTTTACTTTCTGCATTTATTATTCCGCAACAGTAGTATAAGGAACACATAGAAGAACCAGGTCCTTCTATAATCTGTGCACATGAAAAATTAGACATCACAAAAATCACCCTGCTCTTGTGTGGTATTGAAGTATAAAACATCAATTGGTATCAGAACAGGCTACCCTTGAAGAGGCTAACACTTTAGGAGAAGATCAAGATGAGTGCACTACCTAGAAATTGGGAAGGGCAATCTACTGCTAGGCCACCGCTCTTTAATGGCTAGTACTACACTTGGTGGAAGAACAAAATGAGACATCACATTTAAGGAGAAGACTATGAGCTGTGGGACATTGTCACGGATGGTCCACTAGCAACCTTGAAGAAAAATTCTGAAGGAGTAGATGCGCCAAAAACAAGGGCGGATTGCAATGCTGAGGACTTGAAGAAGTGGGAGAAGAATGCTAAAGCCAAGAAATGACTTGTTTGTGGGCTTGGTCTAGATGAGTACAACAGACTCCAAGGCTGTTCAATTGCTAAGTAAATTTGGGACACACTGCATGTGGCCCATGAAGAAATGACTTAGGTAAAGAGATCTAGAGGAACTCTATTGTATTTTAAGTATGAGAACTTCGTTATGAATGATGACGAAACCATTCAGGAGATGTACACAAGGTTCACTGCATTAACAAATGAACTAAAATCTCTTGGAAGGACTGTCCCTGAAGAAGAGAGGGTTAAGAAGATACTTACTAGGGTCTTGCCAATCACTTGGGAAAGCAAGATCACTACCATCCAGGAGTCAAAGAACATTTCTACTCTCCCACTAGATGAATTGATTGGGAATCTCAATGCCTATGAACTTAGGAGAAAATCAAGAAAATTGATGTACCTAAAAAGGAAAAGAGCTTGGCACTCAGAATCACTGAAGGTTTTGATCTGGAAGATGATGAAATTGCTATGATCACCAAAGACTTCAAGAAGTACCTGAGGAGAGGAAAGAGTTATTCAAGAAGTGGAAGCTACAGCAATACAAAGGCTCCTGAGAAGCAAACCAATGAGGCTTCAAGTGTGGAAAGATGGATCACCACATCAAAAACTATCGTTTGCAGAAAATTGAGTGGAAGAAGGAAATAGCTGAACAAAAGAACAGGAAGAAAGAACATGTTCGACCCAAGAAAAGCAACAACAAAGGATCAACCAAGGCTATAGTTGCTGCTTGAGGAGAAATCTCAGATGAAATCTCAAATGATGATGATGAACGAGCACTTATGGCCATTGGAGAATCTGTAGAAACTGAGGTAAGTGTCTTTCATCTCAAAGACAAGATTAAATTTTTGTCTAAAGAAAGGTTTTATGAGTTACTACTAGAGCTAATTGATGAATCTGAGGATGTAAATAATGAAAAGGAACTACTGTCAAAAGAATGTGTGATTTTTAAAGCTAAGTGCAAAAACCTGGAACTTAGGGCTTGTGAAACTGAAAGTGAAAATAGAGTGTTGAAGAATTAGGTTCATGCACTTGACATAACTGTCTTAGAACTTAGATATGAAAATCTAAAATTGAAATTAGGAACAGGAAAAAAGACAGCTGATTACACACAACTCACTTTAGAAGAAAATATAAGAAAAATAAAAGATGAGTTGTATAAGAGGAATGAATAGGTAAGAGTCCTAAAGGAGGATATGAACAAGGTCAAGCATGAGCTAGACAGAACTTGTAAATGGAACAAGTCCTCCGATGCACTTTCATGGCTACAAGAATATCATAGTAGCAACAAAAGAGGACTTGGTTTTGGGAACTCTGCACCTAAGTGGGATCCCAAAAGTAAGTACCTCACACTCCTTGAGAACAAGATTTGCATACACTATGGTAACACTAGTCACTATAAGAGTGAATGCACTATAAAAGAGAAGACAGATCAAAAGAACAAAAAGTTTGTTCTAGGGAAAAATAGGTTGTCAAGTTGGGCTAAAAAGAATCTGATTTATCCTTTTGCCTAAGAAAGGGACCCAAACTAGTTTGGGTTCCTAAGACTAACCCTTGATTTCCTTTTGCTGGTCCAAGTGACGGGGAGCAGCCAAATATGGTATATGGACAATGTCTGTTCAAAGCACATGACAGGAAGCAAGAACTAGTTCCTTTTACTTGAGGATCTTAAGGGAAATAATGTCTCCTTTGAAAATGGAAAGAAAGGTGAGATCATTGGGGTTGGAAAGGTTAGAAAGTCTGATTCTCACTCAATTGAGAATGTATACTAGATAGATGGATTGAAGTACAGTCTAATAAGTGTATCATAATTGTGTGATAGAGGTAACATGGTAGCCTTCACCTCTACAAAATGCTTTGTGATTAATCTTACCACTGACAAGATAGTTTTGCAGGGAAAAAGAGTGAACAACATATATGTTGTGGATTTGTCCACGCTTTTAGATAATGAAATCACTTGCTTAAATGTATTGGATAATGATCCCCTCCTTTGGCACAAGAGACTTGGACATGCCAGTCTAAGTCAACTCAACAAACTAGTCTCAAAGGACTTGGTGATAGGGCGGCCTAACATTAAGTTCAAGGAAGATAAAGTTTGTGAGGCTTGTGCAAGGGGGAAGCAGGTAAAGTCCTCTTTCAAAAGCAAGAAAATGGTAAGCATTACCAGGACGATGGAACTGGTCCATATGGATCTTTGTGGACCAATAGGAACATGGAGTAGAGGTAGTAAGAGATATGTTATGGTGCTTGTTGATGATTACTCTAGGTTTACTTGGACACTGTTTTTAACATCTAAAGATGAAGCATTTGACATGTTCACTTCCTTTGTTAGAAACTCAGAAAAAACTAGGTAATCAACTTGCATCAATTAGGTCTGATCATGGTACTGAATTTGAGAATGCTAAATTTGCTGAATTTTGTGATAAACATGGCATAAATCATAACGAAACTGCTCCTTGGAAGAAATGTCTAGGACTATGCTTCTTTCTAGTAAACTGCCCCATAGCTTCTGGGCAGAAGCTGTGAACACTGCTTGCTACATCATAAATAAATGCATGACTAGACCTCTTGTTGAGAACCATGAATTACTTAAAGGGAGAAAGCCAAATATATCACATCTTAGGGCTTTTAGATGCAAGTGCTTTGTGCACAATAATGGTAAAGACTCCCCAGGTAGGTTTGATACTAGAAGTGATCAGGGAGTATTCTTGGGATATTCTTCACATAGTAAAGCTTATAAGATTTATAACCAAAAAACTATGTGTGCAGAAGAAAGTGTACATTTGGTTTTCGATGAAACTAACATTCTTTCTGAGAGGCAAGAACAGGATGATGAAGCAAATGAGCTAGTAAGAAAGTCAAATGAAACTGCAACCCAGACTGAAGCTGCACCAGAGGAAGGAATAGGTGATAGAATAGGTCCTTCCACCCAGGCCAACCTGACAAGGGGAACTGAACAAAGAGGAACTGATCCTTAAACCTCGAGGGAACCTGTCCATGAACATGTTCCT
>MCJB01049353.1:199565-239260 GCA_002018475.1 Nicotiana obtusifolia
CCCCCCCCCCCCCAACATTACTTTTGCAAAGTTCATAACAATATCAAGTGCTCATGAGAGGTAAACGGTTCAAATAGATGGTCAATCCAAACAAATGGGTAAGGCGTATAATGTGGTTACCAAAGAAATAAGATTACATGATCAAAGAATTAACTAAGATACATAACAATTAGGTGGAAAAAAGCATATAACTAGCTCAACAAATAAATACCTATATTACTTCCAAGACTGAATAAAACACTATTTCGCTTTGCAAACACATCGGGTAAGTTCTATATACCAAATGCAATACACAGAATAACACAAAACCTCACACACACTTGGCACATAACTCACACAGGATCGGACTCATCAAGACTCTCTAGTCAACGCAGTTAAGCAAAGTTAAGATCATACAATTTGAGGTACTTATACAAGAGTCAAAACTGAGCCTAAGTGTCACAACTAAAGCACTTACTATTCTCAAGGCATAATAAAGTCAAGAGATATTGCTTTCATCTAGCACAACGACATAATATTTTCTACTCCTAAAAAAAGAAAAAAAAACTAACTACACCTGGTTCAAGTAAAAACCCTTGGAAAAGAGCTGTTTCACAAAGAAAAATCAAGGGGGAACCATTATACTACCTAACAAAAAAAAAAAAAGATAAAACAAAACAAAATCTATTTGTTCTTTTTCCTTCAACTTTAATCCCTCAAAAAACCTGTCGATGATATCCACCGTCGGGAAATATAGAAAACTTTAAAAAAAATTTCCAACTTTTTCTATGTCTAACTCCTACAACTAACAAAAAGAAAACTAATATACATACATACATACATACAACTATCCCCCACCCTACACTTTAAGTTGTGGCATGTTCCCATGGCACACAATTAAAAAGCATAAGGTAAAGAAAACTTTCCTAAACATCTAGTCGGGGTCTTAGTTGAAGTCGAGCTCCATCCCTCGTGCCCGAACTAATGCATACATCCATGCGGACGACTTCTTCTTGGCCTTCTTTGGGTACACCCCCACACTTCTCTTTTTCGCTCATTGCAGCCTTCTCTTTCGAGCCCTTTAATTTCCACTCAACACTCGCAGCTGGTTTGTCCTTCTTTGCCCCCTTTGCTACATCCATCTTAAAGTCACACTCTCCTCATCCACTCAAAGCATGAGTTTTCTCTCTTGTATATCTAATATAGCTCTACCCGTCGCTAAGAATAGTCTTCCTAGAATAAGGGGAACCTCCTTGTTTTCCTCTATATTAACCACTATAAAATCCACAGGAAATACAAACTTATCCACCCGAACTAACACATCTTCCACTATCTCTTCGGCCATTATAGTCGTTTGGTCTGCCAGCTGCAAAGATAAGGGTGCAGGCTTTATCTCTCCAACTCCTTCTCCAGTTTCCTGTAGATAGATAGAGGCATTAAATTAATTGAAGCACCATAATCACATAAGGATTTATCAAAATTAATAGTACATTAAGAGTAAGGTATAGTAAAACTCCCTGGATCTCCACACTTTTATGGGAGTTTATTTAGCAATATTGTGCTGCAATGCTCTATGTGCTTGACTACTGAGGTCTCCTCTATTTTTCTCTTCTTCGTAAAGATCTCTTTCAAGAATTTAGCATAAGAAGGCATCTGTGAGAGCACTTCTATGAATGGTTAGTTTACATGAACCTATTTCAATACATCCAGAAATTTCTAACTGCTTGTCTATCTTTTTTCTACTTAGCTTTTGGGAAAAAGATAGAGTTGGGATATATTTTGTCTCTTCAGTCTCATTAATTGTTGAATTATCATTTTTCTTCTTTTTCTGAGCTATAATATTCCCCCTCTTCTTCACATCCTCATCTACCATCACTTATCCTTCTTGAATGTTGTTATTTTTCGGCAAGTCCACAATCTCCACTTGTCTCTCGATCGGCTCTTCCTTTTCTTTGCTATGGGATTCTCCAACTTGTGACCACTCCTGAAAGACACTGCATTAATTGTCTCTTTTAGATTTCTTTCACCATCACACAAGACGTTCCTAGAACCCTCTCAGACATTAGAGTAGCTAGTTGCCCAACTTGTCTTTCCAGGTTTCGAAAAGATGTGCCCAGTTCTTTGATAGCTGCACCATGTGCGTCAAGCCTCTCATATGTCTTGATAATGAAGGCCTTCATTAGATCTTCCATGCTAGACTGATTAGGCTGTGCAGGCTGATACTGCTGTCTTTGCTAATTTTAAAATCTTGGAGCTCCTTGTCCCTGGGGTCTAGATTTACTTTGCTGCCATGAGTTCAGACTACCATTTGGTGAGTTCCACGAAAAGCCTTGGGACCTCTGTCCCATAGGATTGAAATTATTATCACTCTAGTAGTTGCCTTTATCAAAGCTTCCCACAGCATTTACCACTTCATCTATAACTACGGCCTAACACTTATGCGTTGGATGACCCATTCCACAAAAATCACAAACTGGTGATGATTGGCTCTGGACCTTGGCTAAGGTCTTCTTTCTTATCTCTTTGGCCATGACATCTAGTTGGGTTTGCACCGTTGTATTGGAATCTACTTGATGAACCCCGACTGATTTTCTTCTATTATTACTCTCAGCAGGCCACTAGTTGGCATCTTCAGATAGCTCATCAAGAATTGCCACAATCTCTTTAGGAGTCTTCTTCATTAAAGGACCTCAACTGCATTGTTCGACGTTCCTCGTGAGGGGATGTTAGTCCATGCTAAAAGTCCTGGAGTTGCATCCACAATTCAATCTCATTATACCGACACTTTCTCACTATCTCCTTGAAATTTCCCAAGCCTCGAAAACTGTTTCGGTGTTCTTCTGACAAAAGTTGTGAATTTCCCTTCTAAACTTCACTGTTTTTGCATCTAGGAATTACTTGTCAAGTAACTTTCTAGTCATATCTTCCCATGTCCTGATCGACCCCATTGGTAAGCTATGAAGCCAGTGCTTCGCGTCATCCTTCAGTAAAAAGGGGAATGCCCTTAAGTATACTTTGTCTTTTGACACTCTGTTGTACTGGAAGGTGTTCATGATTTCCTCAAAATCCATCAAGTGAGTGTTAGGATCTTCGTTCACCTTCCCTCTGAAAATGTAGTTGTTGGATAGTTTGAAGCAAGCCTTGCTTCAACTCAAAGTTATTCACTACTATTAATAGAGGTCTGACACTGGACAGACCCTGATTGTAGATTGGTCTGGCATAATCATCCAATGCTCTACCAGATCTGGGTACCGCATTCTCGAACTGATCTTCAATCAATAGTCGATTTAGATTGAATCTTCAACCCCCATCATCGTTGACGGTTTTATAAATAGCTTTACGGACTGCCTTAGCTACTATCCTTGCAGCTTCTCCTCGCTGTGCTGCTCTCTTGCAGCTAGATTTGCCTCATCTTCACCGTTATTATCCATGTGTTCTTGGGTTGAAAGCTGCCCCAAGAACTTTCCGGTGAGTTCTTTCTCTTTCCTCAACTTTTGCAGACTCTTTTCTACCTTTGGGTTGTATGGAATCAATTCCTTTGAAGAAGATCGAGTGATACACTAAAGGAGTCAATCTGTTGCCTGCCACGAAAGAGGAAACTCGTGAAGAATAAAATAAAATAAAATAAAATAATTCCTGAATTAGCACCAAATATTATTTTAAACACTATTGATTGCCAATCCCCGATAACGGCGCCAAAATTTGACTAGCGCAAAACGCACTTAAATTATGCTTGATAATCAAAGATAGTATAGTATAATATCGTATCCACATGGATTGAATCTAACTAGTATTCTCGTAGTTTCTAGCTTGTTTGCTATACAGGAGGATCAACAATTGAGATTTATATGATTAATTATTAAGATTAATTAAGAATCTAATTTATATGATTAATAATTAAGATTTATAGTCACTAGTTGATTGCTATTAACTAGTGACTATCGAGACAAGGAATAAGCAAATAAGGTTATCAGTGGGAGAAGATAGGATGTTGACAGTATAGGTGTTGTTCGACTGAACTCGTTGGTTCCGCGCTCTATTCGGTCGTAACCCGGTTCGAGAACCTTCTCTCATAGAGAGTGCTTTCCAGAAGATGGAGAAAGAGAGAATGCACTTACAGCCTCTCTCTCATATTCACCTGCCAAGGCATGACATAGATAGTAGACAGTCAGCTCTCTTACAGCAAAACTTGGTGAACTCCTATCGCGATGAATTAAACTCCGTCTTTTCAAAGAAATTGAGTACTAGCACATATGGCTATGGATACTGGAATCGAATCTGAAACTTTGAAATAAAGGCCTGTGAGAATTTCTTCTTTTAGAGCTAGGAGATCTTTAGTGTATTCTCTGCAAACCTCACCACTTCGTTAGCAGGTGATAACTGCCATCTTTTTAGGAGAATAATTGTTCAGGATCTAAAGTGCAAGATAATTGTTCAGGATCTAACTCTAGATAATTCACTTCTAATGTTCAAGTGAGTCTCTCGATTTCACTCAATCATTAGTTCAAACGTTCAGCAGCATTGTGAAGATATGCAAGAATACATAGTGGATTGGTCTTTAGGAAAAATCTTTCGATTATTCTCCTAACTAGGTTTAATCCATGATTCAACTAACTTCTTTCGATTACTTAGAAGAATCTATGAACTCAACCAATAATATAATGCAAAGATATCACAAATAATGTCTCTCTCGATTACATGAACTAGTGAATATAGATGCAATAATTAAATTTCCAAAGCGATTCAATACATAAAACTAGAATTATAATTTAAAAACAATCATCAATACACCAATTCCATCGAACCCTAAAGGGAACTACTCCATAGACATGGAGAAATTCATCACAAATATAATTAAAGTATAGGAAAACATAGATTCGATCCAAACTCGGGTCTTGAGTGAGGAAGGAATGATGAAATCCTTGTGCTTGTATTCTTCCAACTCCTCCTTAGCTTCCTTAGGTCAAAAGTATGTCAAAAGTTCAGAAAATAATATTTTTCCATGTATTTATACCAAGAACGGTCAGGCTCGAACCAAACCACCCTTTCCTAGCCGAAATAGGACAACTACTCTGAGAAAATTGCACAGACGCGCCGCCCCATGCGGGGCATTGGTGGGGAAGTTCAAGAGCATGTTCTGAAGGAGAGTAGAATTTCCATGCGGCGCGGCAGTGCATTATTTTTACAGAGTATTTTCGTTTTCTCGATTTTTAATATTCAGACTTGGTTCCCGACCCCCAAATGCGATTCCGGTTTAATCCCTTGGGCTTTTACTCAGACTTCAAAGCTCCAAATTTTCAATTTAGCTCCTGAATATCTTTTTAACTCGAAATCACTTCCTGCAAGGCATAAAATACATAATAAGTCGCAATACACTAACATTTGAGCTCAGACACAAGTAGAATGCAGTAATTAGAGTGCAAACAACGACCAAAATACGCAATTCTAGCCTACTATCAATCACAAAAGAACTAAGCATATAGATGTCAGGCATCACTTTTTGAGGAATAACTATGAAAAATGTTTGATCAGTGTGGAATTTTGTGCTACTGATAAGCAAATAGCTGACTTCTTTACAAAAGCTCAAAGTAGTGATCATTTTGAAAGGAACATGTTAGAATTAGGGATAATTAAGAGTATCTAAAAGGACCAGTTCTAACTCAAAATTTGGTTATACAATTTATGAATTTTGTACATAATTAGATTAGTTTTTGCTCAATCTCATACTTCCACTAGTATACTCTTGTGACATGTGCTAAAATGTCTCATTGATCTCTAATGGTATTATCTTTATTTTTTTGGAAAATTTAGACTTACACAAGAGAATTCTAAGTGAAGAACCTGGTTCATCAAGATTATATGGTATGTACTCTCCACTTAGCATATTTTGAAATAATTGTATTTGGATTGTGATCAAAAGGAGAGTCCCATTTAATCCTAACCTCTCTCAAAGATTATCCGTTTAAAAAAGAACCAGTTTCACCCAAGGAGAGTCTACAACACAATAATTGCCTAGAATCAAGGGAAGTCTCTAACGTCTTTTCACACTGACTCCCAGTTTGATTAGACTCCTAAGCTTCTGAAAAGCTTTCGTTACCCAATTAAACTTTCCATCCTTAAATTGATTTGGCCTTACCTATTTTTCCTTCTAACTCTCATGTCCTCAAAAATTTCTCTCTATCTTCTCTCATCTTCTCAACACTCGTACTTCGTCTACAAGCATCAATGGCCAACCTCTCTGAAAATTCGTCACCACCACCCAAAGAATCCACACCCACACCTTTAACCACACCTATCTATAATAAAGGAAGGTTCAAGATGCTTGCTCGCAAAGTAGTCGCTGGAAGAGAACAAATCAAGAAAATTAATGAGCAATTGAGAGCAAGTCAGGTAAAATAACTAGAAAGCTAAAGAATCATTTAAGTCTACAACTGAGAGGGAAGAAACTGTTTCATTTGAAAACAGAGCAGGTAACTTCTAGTTCTAAAATTGCCTATGATATAATTTCTGGAGGCTGAGAATATGGAAAAATAGATTTGTTTTAGTTGGAACTATGGATGGGGTTGAAACCACTGAATCTGGGAAAATTGGTGGTAAAGATAAAAAGAACTACGAAAAAAGAAAAAGAGAGTGAGGGTGCTCAAGGTGCTGTGAGGTGAAACAAAAAAGAAGGAGTGGTTGAATCTTCACCTACTCCTGCTAAATTGATTGAGGAGACTGGAGCTATGGTGTTGTGGAGTGAAGATGCTGCTGAGGAGGAAGAAAATTCAAGAGAAGAAGGGGTGGTGGGTATGAAGATACAAGTGCAGCTGAGGGGCTGGTTAGGTTGAAGAAGAGGTTCCAAGAACCTGTTCCATCTGTGCAGGAACCCCTCGAAGACTTGTTGAAACGAGTTTCTGACAGTTACAATCAAAAAAGGAAGAAGAGTTCAAAAGTTAAAATCTCTGGGACTACCAGGGCAAACAAGAAGACAAAGACTGCTCCTTCTATCCCTGTAGTGACTCCTCCTACAAGAGGAAGAGCTATAAGAAGTCAGAAGAAGCAGAGTGAGGCTGAACTTAAAAAGGCCTTGGAAGAGAGTAAAAGAAAGATGCTGCAAAGGGAAAGAAGAAGGTGAGTGAGCCTGTTGAGGCAGTTGAAATTGAGGAGATGGACCTGGTTCTTCATGATGAAGACGAGGCAGAAGAGGTGGAAGTTGTAACTCCAATGGTAAAGAAAAAAAAGACTTCAATAAAGAAGTCATCTTCAAAGACTGCTGGTGCAGAGTGTTCTGCCTTGGCAAAAAGAACTAGGTCTGCCATGAAATCTAGAAAAGTGAAAGTAGTGGAGGAAGAAGAAAGTGAAAATGAAGAGGAATCTGATGAAGAGCAGAACAAGATGGTTAAGTTTGGAAAATATCCATCTTGAAGGGTAGACTTTTCAGGGACTTGGAGAAGGATGGCATGGTGATGCTGCTTGAAAAACTACAACTGCAGGGTTGGACAGACATGGTCCTTCAGATGGATGGAAGGCTTGCCAGAAATGAGATTGTGGAGTTCATGGAAAATTGTGAGATAAAAAATAGCAGAGTTATCAGTATGGTGAAGGGGGTAACTGTAAGCTTTGATGATAAGGAATTGGGAGAGATTCTGGGAGTACCTGCTGAAGGGTACAATGATTACAAAAAGCTAAAATGACCAAGCCTAGAAAATGTGCCCACCTCACTTGCCATTACAAAGTTTGCTGACAATGATGAAGAGCTTCAGCCCAAGGCTGCGTACAAAAGTGAAATGAAGCCTGCCTATTAAGTGCTGTTTGAATTTGTTAATAAGGTCGTGTTACCCAGGAAGGAAAGAAGGCACATTGCTACCTTCATGGACCTGGTCCTTATGGAGTGCCTGGATAGTGGGAGGTAGATTAATTGGCATGTGTTAATTATCCAGCTCCTTGATAGGGTTCTAAATGGCACCAAAACTCACGCCATACCCTATGATTTCATTCTCACCACCATACTGGATCACTTAAAGGTTCCCCTAAAGAAATAGGATGTTAATACAAACAAAGTTCACTTTGGGGCAAACACCTTGACTGCTTGTGACTATGAAGTCCATGCTACTTCTAAAGAACCTGGTTCATCTAAGAAGGTGCATGTGAACAACAAAGTGAGAGCCTTGTTGCAAGAGAGTAGGGCTAAGGATGTTGAGATTGAGAGGCTGAAGAAGAGGCTGGCTGAAGTAGAAACTGAGAGGGATGCTCTCTCAGGGCTGAGCTTGTAAAGGAGAAGGAGAAGAATGAAGGCATTCTTCATGAAATGTTGAAGCTGCTTCAGGCCAGAAACCAAGAACCTAGTCCTTCCCATCCTTGAAATCTTTTTAGCCTAGTTCGACAAACCAGTGACTCGGATGAGATTTCTTTTTGTTGTTCTTTTTGCTCATGATCCAGTACCTTTATTTTCTTTATGCTTTGTGGATGACTAGTATCAATAATAATCAACTGCTTTTGTGCTCTAACTGTTTGTTGATGCTTCTTAGATAGCTAATATCATTAGATTGATAAATGATGCTTGACTCCATGATAGTATTTAAAGTAGCACCAGTGGCCACGAGTGATATCCCTTAATATCTGGTTATCTAATATAATTATGCAACTTTCAATGATGCCAAAAGGGGAAAAATATGTTGTGCTTTTTATTTGGACAGTGATGTTTATAACCTAATGAACCTGGTCCTTGATGATTTGTGACTTTAAAATGAAAATTGTTCTAACATTGTGTTGCTGTTGAGGTTGAAACATATCTTATGCTTATGAAAAGAATAGAGTTTGTCATCATCAAAAATGGAGAATTTGTTGGCCTAAGTTTGTTTTGATGATTGACAAAGGAACTCAAGCATGTACCATGTCCACGGGCAGATTCGAGCACAAGGCAGGCACGTGAAGGAGATAAGCTGAAGTGGTTATATATGATATCTCCTGAAGGAAAATGTTGCATAATTGATAAGGAGAAAAACTCCTTGCTCGAAGAGAAATCTATCCTAGATTAGGGAGGAATTAGAAGTTGAAGATAACTAGAACTCTTTCACCAAGGAAGAGCAAAGCATTAGACTTCTAGTTATTTCTATTTCTACTAACTCTATATATATCAGGATGTTCTCATTTTAGAGGTACACACAAACGCTGAAGTTAAACGTGAGTTGAGAGAAAAATAGCAAGGCTTTTTGCAAGCAATTCCTATGTGATTCGAGTGTGCTAACCTGCAGCTGCATGAACCAGATAGAACAACCATTTTCAAGTGTCTTTCTTTTATTCTAGTTTCATTGTAGTAGGGCTTTTGAGTTTACCTTTCAACATTATCTAGAAGTAATTGTACTAGATACTTTGAGTGTAGTATTCAAGTTAGAGTTAACTTGAAGTTGTCGCAACAGCTAGAGGCCGGTTGCCACAAAGGGTTAGAGGTAATCCTTAGGTTTACAGAGAATTTTGTAATGCTACTTTTGGCTCAGTGATTTAGTGAAGTATTAGGAAAAATCCTACTGGGTAGTAGGTCGTGATTTTTTTACCTTTTGAGCCAGGTGTTTTTCACGTAAAAATACTTGTGTTCTTTACTTTCTGTATTTATTATTCCGCAGCAGTAGTATAAGGAACGCATAGAAGAACCAGGTCTTCTATTCTGTACATGTAAAATATTGGACACCACACAAATCACTCTTCGTGTGTGGTATTGAAGAATAAAACTATCATCCTTCATTTACAGTCCCAACATCTGAGAACTGAAAAGAAATTCATTGCAAAGTAAAACCTCTGCAATATCCCTGATGTTCAGAGGAATGGATAGGTAACTTCTATAGCTTAGCGTCAACAAGGCATAACCCACTGCAGAAAAACATATTAAAAAAAAAGTGTTACATAGATCAAGTTATCTTAATAAGATTGGGTGCTCCACAATTTGAAAATGAGCAAAGAGAAATAATTACTTCAAAATTTACTGTGTATACGGAAGTAAATGTCTTGAGTCAGTTTATTCTTCTTGGAAACTTCATAGCAAGTCATAGTGGCACTGGATAAGTTGTTAGGTTTTGTTAATAGGTATAGATGGGATGGAAAATGAAAAAGGCACCTTTTGAATGGTACAATTTTATTTCATTCTTGCATTGTTTATAAATTAAAGGCTTAGCCTCAATTTTTAGATACGGGAAATCTGAAAAACTTTTTCCTCTTTTCTATATTATTGCATTGTTTTTCTAAATAAACATAAGTATCAAGTGTGATTTGCTCGGTTTCTTGAGTTCACTGAAATTCTGTGACTTGTAGTGCCCCTACCACAGAATAGTTATTCCATTCTATTCTTGGAGGAATTAATCCAAAACCTTGAGCAACAGTGAAGGTATTAAATTCCTAAACAACATACAAGCAACTTGTGGGCTCAAAATTACTTTATGTTTTATTTATTGAACTAACAACACATAAGCTTCTAACATCTGATTATTTTGAGAAGTGATTTTTCAAAAAGTACTTTTGGTGAGAATCGATTTGTGTTTGGCTAATTAATTTGAAAAGCACTTTTGAGCAGTAATTAGTGTTTGGCCAAGCTTTTGAAAACTGCTTCTAAGTGTATTTTTCTCAAAAGTGCTCCTCTTGAAGAGAAGTTTTCTGCTTCTCAAAAACCTTCTTTTTCTCCTTAAAAACACTTTTTTTCCTTCTAAAAACTTAGCTAAACTCAATTTTTTGCCAAAAGCACTTTTGACAAAAAAAAAAAAAATTTTGGCCCAAAAAAGACTTGGCCAAACAGAGTGTTGGTTCATCAAATGTCTAAACAGAGCTTAAGTTTTACACCAATCACATAATTATGTGTTTTTAATAAGTCTTCCCATCCTTGCGTCCTGTACTTGTGAAGTAAATGCCTCGCACTTAGTTTAAACTTGTCGATCAGCATTAATGCAAAATTATTCCAATGGAGAGAGGCTCTCTACAAATCTATAAATGCCTCGAATTGGATCCTTTCCAAAAAATCCCTGAAATTCACATTCTTTCCAATTTTTTCTTGTGATATCATAACAGAAGTAAGAGCATTTATCGCAATAATTTACCTTAGCAAGGAATATAATATACCCGTCATAATAATAAAACTACATTCTAAAATGCCTTATATGGCGTTCCATCTCCTCATAAACCGAGGTAAAGCCAATAATGATATGCCTCTCCCAAACGCATTCTTCATTTTGAGCCTTTCCCAAAATCCACATATCAATTTCTCCACTAATGATCATCCCATTATATTCAACCACTGCTAATTTTTCCTTCACTTCTATTAGGTTGAAATTAACTATCATGTGATCTGAAGCTTTCCACAATCTAACGGTTCTGAAACTTTCAGTTTTCACATCAAATGCAACTATTTTTTTTCTATTAATACAACTATTCACCATACAGATAACACCATTAATGCAAACGGCGCCCCGAAATCGCTTAAACTGGGGAATGCTTTCAATCTCCTTCCATGATTCGTCTATACCCAAAGCGAAAACCCAAATTCTTGTGTAAGTTTCTAAAGACCCTTTGATATGTTCAGGTTTCATGAAAAAGACTTTATAAATCTTTTTTTCTGGTTCAAAACCTAGTGAATAGTGACACATAGATAGTTTCATATCTATGCGGGGAAGAATTCTTACTTCTCTTGTACTGGGATTGCAAATTATAACAGGCTGCCATGACTCCCTCCAAAAGCAAAATAGACCGTTGACACACTCAATATAGGTATTCAAATCGACGTAGTTACTGTAATTGTAGAATCCATCAAAATCTTCAATATGATGAAGGTAGAATTTTCCATCTTCATTTTGCTATATAGTGTAAAAAACTCCTGTTTGGCGCACAAGCAATTTGGTTCCTCCAGGGCGAGTCGTAGAGCAACATTGATGAAAATTCACGAAATCTAATTCCGATATAAGGGAGTTATAAAATTTAGAAATGCATCTAAAACGCATTAAAGATTTTACAGAAAGCCATGAGAATAACTCAAAGATTATTTCTTGAGGAATTAGTGGTCCTTTTCTCGAAGACTTCATGTTCTTGTCCCTTGGAGAAGGCCGCTGGTCACGGCCGGGGACAAACCCTTTTCCCCGGTTAAATTGGCTAATTTTAGACTTTCCATAGAGTTTTATAGGGATTTAATGAATTTACTAAGATTGAGATGTATAATAAACTTTTGCTTGTTTTATTTACATTTAATGGATAGCAGAATTTTGGTAGAGTGAGGAGCGGATGCTTTTAGATTCTACAAAGTAGAGGAAACATCCTTATCCATAAGTATTCAAATAACTTGAAAAAACAGTAGACCCCTCACAATTTTGCGATATCTCATTCAAAAAATGTAAGTCGAAACAGAGGCAGCTTAAAATCACCAGTATTAAATGTGACTTGAAAATAAGTACACGGTGTTGTGACAGTTGAATATGCATGTTGAAAATTTTAAAGCAAAAATTAAAGGAATGTGACTAATCTTATATTCATTGTGTTGTTCATAACGCAGAACAAGTTTATGCAGTCCTCTTACTGACATTATTCTTCTTCTTCTGGGTGAATTTACTTTTTAACATATCGGTCGAATATGGATGGGTCAAAAACATAGATATTCATATTATCTATGACTTTTTAAGGACCAAAAGTCTAATTGCTAATTCTTTCATATCCAATTTATTATCAGAATATTATACAATTTGCAACAAAAATAATTAGAATAATATAGACAAAATTATCAATAACATCAAACTTTCATATATACACATCAAGGTTAAATCATCGAGACCATGATGTAGATTTCATTAACATGTCAAATACAAGGAGGGGGACATATACCTTATCTCCAACATATTTCTGAATGTAGACTTTGCATAGTACAACCATCTAAATATCCTCACGATACTAGTCTATCTAATACATTCTAAAGTAAGCAATTCAACTAATATATATAAGTTGAAACAATCACTTTGAAGGCAAAAATTAGATCAACCAACAATCGTAAATGAATAGCTTAGTTTTGTAGCAATAAGGAAACAGAATTGGATAAATTTTGTATTAGCTTTTGTCTGCAGGAACAATGTCTGGTGTAAGAGGCCGGTGTTGTTGTTGTGGTTTGATTCTCCTCAACCATATCTTTTTTTCTACCATGAAACTGTCATGATAAAACATCTTCATATTCAACAAATCGTCATTTCTGCATGCATCCACTATGTCCTGGCAACTTCACGTGGTATTAGTCTCAACTCTAGTTAAAACTGAGTACGTCAAGCAGCTGAAAATAGTGCATAACTGCAACAAATTAAAGCTAAAAACTATCAAGCTGCTAGTCTTCAACTGCATTAATTTTCAAACTATACCCTAATATTTCAGCTTAGTACCTCTTGGTGCTGTGGTTAAACCCTGTACAGCCTCTAAGGGAGCAAACTTTCTGCTAGTGTAGCATCTTCATATGGACTCTGTTAGTCGAGGAAAATTTTTGTTGAACGTATTTTTCATATCTTCATTAAGGTGGAAAATTTATGCACTTTGTGTTCAACATCTTGCTGTTTGAATATACTTGGACCTTCACCTTGTACCTGCAGATGTTAACACCACATTAGCCTACACAACTAGGAAATAAACTCAAATAAAATATGCTACTGTGCACGAAAGCATTTCCAATAACTGTTCATTTGGACAGAATACTCCACTTACTCAAATGAAATAAGGTAGTAGGGAGTTCTAGTAGTTCAACTAATATTTTGGTCACGATATTTTCAGCTAGAGCATCTTAAGGACATCGGAATTAGCTGCATATTTTACTATCTTTTAAAGCAGCATGTTCATAATATTCAAGGAAGTAATTTCCTTACATATAGAATAATGTAAATGAAATCAAGACAATCTAAACAATGACATAACAGCTCAAACGGAAAAAAGTATTTCTTTTCTAGCACTGCTCAAATACTTCACTTTCCAACTACTCATTTACGATAACCGAGGGATATAGCTTATTCACAAATGTGAATATCACTCAAGTCATGACAAATAATAGTATTCTCCAGTTTAATGATATTACTTTGGAAAAAAGGTACAGTTGCTCAGCCTAAATTAATTACATACTCATATGTTTGCTCCTATTATTCTCCAAGAAGTCAAAAGAGTCAAACAAGATGAAGGATAACAATAGCTAATTCTGAAACGCAGCAACTGACATCGAATAAGTTATATTAACAACCTTTCATTAGCAACTAAGAAAAATAACTAGAGATACACCAAACAAAGTAGTGAAATTAAGAATTTCTATATAACTTTGCACCAATGAGATTGGCTTCACAAAAATATTTTACATCTCAATGGATAGAAACTTGTAAAAATGATGGGATAATGCAAATATTAAATTTAAGATGAGAAAATAGGTACAAGTTAACTCAAAGGGAGTATCATGGCTAAACTCAAAGATTATCTTAATCAACTGATCAAACATAAGCTCACAATTAGAACAAAAATATAGTACATTCTCTATGGGAAAAAAGAAACTCAGTAAGGGAGCCTCTAACTCTGCTGACTACTCAACTGCTTAGACATATAAACAATCAAATGAACAGGATAAATTTTAAATACTGTGCTACCTCCTTTAATAGCCACTGAAAAATAATCTCATTCCTGGTGCAAATTTTGTAGTTCATAACTCCTAAATTAATTGTTAACACCCTTCCTTCACCATATAAACCATCTAATATTCTTCTATTTTCTACTCGCTTTACATGTGCGCATCATATTTAATAGCGTAAGAAGTAAAATTTCCCCCAAAGACCCTTCCAAAATTGTCATGTCATAAACTTATGCAATTTACATTTAAAATTCAAATTCATGAAACAGTATCTTTATCATTACATTTGGATTCACTATGACGTTTGATGTGATAATATGTCACTCATATGGGTATTTAAACATTGACATTAAAAGCGAAAAAAAAAATAAAGTAAGCAAACAAAGCAAAACTTTTAAGTTTAACAATCAAAAAACAAAAATTTGTAATCACACTGTAAATCCATAAAAATGTATCTTGGAATGAAATCACAAACTCGTCGCCAATAACGATAAGAAATTTACTGGACATAGTTTACTGAGGAATCCCAAAATATATCTGGAGTTCAAGCCCTAGCTAGATTTGTTGTAACTTTTGGAGAAGAATCGACCCAAACAATGAAGAATAACAAGATAAATCATTATAGAATGTTATAAAAGGATAATTTTTATATATCCAAAAATCAGCCCAGAAACTTGTACCAATTTAGGAACAATGCAATATTCGGCAACAACTTTGCAGTAGGAAGAACAACAGTACTCCATCCAACGGCTACCCGTGCCTCGCCAACAATAGAAGAAGAAATGGAAATCAAAATCTTGAGAGATGATGATTTGGGGATTTTACGGGTTTGAGAGATGAGGTCTAGGGTTTTTAAGGCTTTGAGAAGGAGAGACGAAATTTTGAGAGAATTGAGTTCTAATTACAGATCTTTTTAATTTCAGAGTTTCCATTTTTGTTTATTTCATCTTTTTAAGGCAAAGCTAAATTACGTGGTCTACTCCGCTAAGTAACAGTATTAAGGACCACAATTCAACTATTTTAGTAGCCGGATTTAATCCCTTCGCTATTTAAAAAATAAAATGGAGAACTAAGGACCAGAAATTAATATCGTCCTTGTAAGTAGACTTTTAGGGACGAGATTTTGTCACCCGTTGCTAGATTTTGGTCGCTAATAAATCTTTTTCTTGTAGTGAATTACTCATATTAGTTAGATAATTATGTATCATAGTATAAAAATATTTAATGTGATGATATCTTACCAATCACTTCTTTTTAGATGATTTTTTTTGTGTATGTTTCTGTAACGACCCGACCGGTCATTTTGCCTTCTAGATCCCCGTTCTCTTAAATAAAACTTCCAGTATGTGCTATTATTGTTTTATGACTTGCGGGAATGGTTAATTCGGTATTTGGAAGGGTTTGGGTTGAAATCGGAACACTTAGTTCCTTAATATTGGCTTTAAAGGATTACGTTTGGCTTGGGTCAATATTTCTAGTAAACGACCCCGGAACTGGGTTTGACGGTCTCAATAGGTTCGTATGATGATTTTGGACCTGGTCGTATGTTCGGATAGGGTTTTAGATGACCCGAGAGCGTTTTGGCGCTTAAAGCTGAAAATTGGCGCATTGAAGATTTTAAAGTTCTTTAAATTGGATTGAAGTAGGTTTTGGTGTTATCGAGGTCCGTTTGATATTCCGAACCCGAGAATAGTTCCGTATGGTAATTTAAGACATGCACACAAATTTTGGTACCATTCCGAGTAGTTTAGGTATGATTCGCATGTTTGGAGCAAGTTGGAAGAACTTGAAGTTCATAAGTTGATTCAATTTGGTTTGGGGTGTGATTCTTAGTTTTGGTGTTGTTTTCCGTGTTCCGAAGGTTCGAGAAAGTTCGTCTCATGTTTACAAACTTGTTGGTATGTTTGAACGAGGCCTCGGGGCCTCGGGTGCTATTCGGACGATGCATGGATCCAATTAGAGGTTGACAGGGGGCTGCTGGTGCACCGGTTCTAGTGTGCTCGCACCTGCAAGCATTTGGCGGCAGATGCGAGCTCGCAGGTGCGAGCGTGTGGCCGTGGAAGCGGTTTTGGGCGAGCTTACTGTGGCCCGAAAAAGCGGCAAGGGTTCCGCAGAAGCGGCCTCGCTTCTGCGAGGGAAGGGCCGCAGGTGCAAAGGGGGCCAGCCAGGCCTGCGCCGCAGATGCGAGAGGCGAGCCGCAAAAGCGGGCTCGCAGATGTGGTTTCCTCTCCGCAGGTGCGGCCAGTGCTGGGCCTGGAGCATTCCTTAGAAGCGGACCTTAGTCCGCAGAACCAGCGCCGCAAATGTGGCCCATTGTTTGCAGATTTGAAATGTTGGAGGCAGTGAAGTTCATTTAATACGGGACTTAGGCCATTTTTGACTCATTTCTTTCACTTCTTGGGCGATTTTGGAGCTTCTTAGAGAGGAGTTTTCACCTAGCTATTGGAGGTAAGTAATTTCTGTCGAATGTAAGTTAAATACATAGATTATGGGTAGATCTTAACATATAAAAAAATTGTGAAAATTATGGGTTTAGATGAACAAACCTAGATTTTGATAAAAATGGGATTTAAACACGAAATGGTTGTGGGTTTGAGTGAAAATTATATATTTGAGTTCGTGAGTTATGAGTAACATTTATCTTCGAAATTTTTTGGAATCCGGGCACGTGGTCCCCGGGGTAAATTTTGGGAATATTCAATTTGGATTGGATTATTACTCTAATAGTTAAATTGCGAACTTTTGAACATGTATTGATTAATTTATATAACATTTGACTAGTTTCGGGTCGTTTGGCATCGAGTTGAGAATTTAAAGCATATTTGTAGATCGGAAGTGAGCTTGACAACGAGGTAAATCTCTTGCCTAACCTTGTAAGAAGGAACTCATCTCCTTAGGTGCATTTGTTGTGAATTTCTTGTGTGGGGAGCTACGTACGCACTAGGTGACGCGAGTCCGTGCGTAGCTAAATTTCATGTGATGTCCCGATAGTCTTAGATTTACCTCATGCTTTGTTTGCATTGTTATGTTGATTATGCATATTAATTGACTTATATAGAGCTGAGATTAAGGATTTAAAGATGAAAGTCTCCAGTTTGGATTTCTTATGTTTGGGAAGAATTGAAGAATTTTATAATAACTTTGATAAACCCATGTTCATTCGCGCCGTAAGTATTTCCGCGAGCGAGGTAAAATTCCTCTACTCACATAGGAGCGGGCCGTTCGCCTCGGCAGGTTAAGAGATGCATCTATGGTTCGTGTCATTCGACCCTCGGCAGTGCACACGGTATATTTTCTGGATCGAGCCGTACGACCCCGGCATAAATTGTGCGTGATAATACTCGGAGCCTAATTATATTTGATATTATTTTATGGCTTGAGAGTTTATAATTACTTGATGATAGAAATTGACTTGGAGTTTATTATTAGTGAAAAAATGATTATTCACTGCTTGTTACTAAGTTGTATTTATTATTTATATAATCCTTACTAATTTAGAATTCCTGTATTTTATTGTTAGCCCATAGTAAGTGTTGATGTCGACCCCTCGTCACTACTACTTCGAAGTTAGACTAGATAATTACAGGGTACATGTTGTTTATGTACTCACTTCTGCACTAATCGTGCAGGTTTTGAGACATGTGCATCTGGTAGTTATCCCGACGCACACTTGATACTTCGAGACTTCGTGGTGAGTTGCTTTCTGAGTCAATCCTGCAATACCTAGAGTCTCTCTTTCACTTTTATTTTATGTCTATTCCATTCAGACAATAGTTTAGTGTTTTGTATATTCTACTAGTAGCTCATACACTTGTGACACCAGGTATTGAAATTTTGCTAGTAGACACTTGATAATTTTGGGTATTTTATTTCACCATACATGTTCGTAAAATCGTCCACACTTTATTTTATTCAATTTATCACTTCTTACTTATTTAATAATTAAGAATCAACTATTTCTAAAATGTTAAAAGAATAGATCCATGCTAGTTCACTGTTGGCTTGCCAAGCAGCAACATTGGGCGCCATCACGGTCTATAGGAAAATTTGGTCGTGACAACATGGTACCAGAGCACTAGGTTCACGTAGGTCTCACAAGTTATAAGAAGGCCTAATAGAGTCTTGCGGATCGGTGCGGAAACGTCTGTACTTATCTTCGAAAGGCTATAGGGTGTTAGGAAACTACTCTTTCTTCATCTCCTATCGTGCAATTGATGTTGTGCTAAGTATCCATCTCTTATTCTCTCACAGATGGTAAGAACGCGCGCAGCAGATGTACCCAATCATGGAGGAGCTGCTCCCCCATTCCTAGAGGCCAAGGTAGAGGCTGAGGGAGGGCTCCACCTCATGGTAGAGGACGAAGACGTCCTAGAGCTGCTCCAGTTGTGCCAGCAGCGGATCCGGTAGAGGACCCTATTATTGAGGAGCAAGGCGAGATGCCTGCAGAGGAGCCAGCCCCTGCGGATTTCACGTCCGCGCCAGGATTCTAGGAGGTCATGGACAGTATATTGTGGTTCATGGATTCTATGACTCAGGCTAGTTTATTTCCAGCAGACCCAGCCACATCTCAAGCGGGAGGGGGAGCACTGACCCCTACCGCTCAGGCTCCAGAGCATGCAACTGCTCTATGTCAGACCCCGGGCGCACTACTCGTGGGTAGAGCTCAGCTAGTTGCAGCAGCTGTACCTGATCCCAGACTAGTTGTGACCGGCAATCCGCAGAAGCTATTGGACAGATGGACCAGGCTACATCCTCCTGTCTTTGGAGGTGGGCGACATGAGGACCCCCAGGACTTTATTGATCGGTACTGGGATAGACTACATAACATGAGGATATTGGAGTCCCACGGGGTGGACTTTACCACATTTCAGCTGGAGAGCAGGGCCCGTAAGTGGTGGGAGTCTTATATTCTCGGTAGACCAGCAGGTTCTCCTCCTATGACCTGGGATCAGTTCACACGCCTCTTCTTGGACAGATACATTCCACCCTCTTAGAGGGAAGAGTTGCGATTTCAATGAGCTCCAGCAGGGTGAGATGTCGATGACCAAACTGTAAGGCGAGGTTCTCTGAGTTGTCTCGCCATGCATTTATGATACTTCCGACCAATGCAGAGAGTGTGGAGGTTTGTTGCTAGTTTGCACTCTGGTAGCCAGGCCACTATGGCCCGAGAGGTTGAGATGGGACTTCTTACGAGCTAGTTGTGGAGATAGCTCGGAGGATCGAGGGTGTTCGTCAGCGGAATCGAGAGCAGGCGACGAGGGATGACCGATTTCGATATTCTGGAGAGTTAAGTGGTGCCCCAGCTAGGGCAGGGGTCAGTCCGTGAAGGGTCACTCTAGCAGGCCCACATATCCAGCACCGCCGCCTCCTTAGGGTGCTCCAGTGCGGCCCTATTCAGCGCCATGCCAGAGAGTTCCTACCGGCCAGCACCTATTCAGGGTTCCTCCAGTGGGTATTCAGGCTATCAGGGTCTTCAGGTCAGCAGTCCTCCGTTCCAAAGGGTTGTTATGAGTGCGAGGATCCTGGCCACATGAAGAGGTTTTGTCCCAGACTTCGGGGCAAGGCAATACAACAGGGTCATCAGCCTATGATTACAGCACCAGTTGTCGCACCAACTGTCTGGCCGCCCAAAGGCGAAGGGTAGGTGGGTAGGAGTCATCCAAATGGTGAAGGCCAGACAGATGGAGGCCAGTCAGGTAGAGCTCTAGCTAGATTCTGTGCTTTTCCGGCCAGACCAAATGTATTTGCCTCAGATTCCATGATCACGGGTATTATTTCAGCCTGCTGTAGGGATGCTTCTGTACTATTTGATCGAGGGTCTACATATTCATATGTTTCATCTCTGTTTGTTCATTTCCTGGGAGTTCCTTGTGAGACCTTGGGTACTTCTGTTTATGAGTCTATTCTAGTGGACGATTCTATTGTTGTGGATCGGATCTACCGGTCCTGCATTGTTACTTTATGTGGTTATGAGACCCGAGCGGATCTTCTGTTGCTTGATATGACTGACTTTGAGGTCATCCTGGGCATGGATTGGTCTTCTCCATATCACTCCATCCTTGATTTCCATGCCAAGACTGTTACCTTGGCGATGCCAGAGTTGCCTAGATTGCAGCAGAGGGGTTTGTCTGTCAGTGCGTCTAGTCGGGTTATCTTTTTTCTGAAGGCTTGACACATGGCAAAAATGGGGGTTTGGCTTGTCTAGCTTATATTCGGGATACTACTGCAGAGACTCCGGCCATTGATTCAGTGCTCGTGGTCCGGGAGTTCTCTTATGTGTTTCCTTCTAATCTTCAAGGCATGCCACTAGATCGTGATATTGATTTCTATATTGATTTCGCTCCAGGTACCCAACCTATCTCTATTCCACCGTATCACATGGCTCCAAAAGAGTTGACGAATTAAAGGAACAGCTTGAGGAGTTGCTAGAAAAGGGGTTTGTCAGACCGAGTGTGTCGCCTTATGGTGCATCGGTGTTATTTGTGAAGAAGAAATATAGGACTATGCGGATGTGCATTGATTACCACCATTTGAACAAAGTTACCATTAACAAAAAGTATCTGTTGCCGCATATTAATGATTCTTTTGACCAGTCGCAGAGTGATAGGGTGTTCTCTTAGATCGACATGAGATCGGTGTTACAACCCGTAATTTCGTATGTTAGATTACGCCATAAGATAGTCTACATATAAGGGCCTAGGAACCGGAAAAAGAGTTCAAAAGGTCAAGAAAAGAGCAAAAGGCTTCGCAAAGCTGAGTAGGCTACCGCAAAACCCACCTTCGAGCCGCACATCTAACACTGAAATCGTAGACCAAGACCGATTTCTGGACAAAGACCAGTGTCAGAAATGCGGTCAAAAGTGCGATCGCATTTCTAAAATGCGAACCGCATGTCATGCCTAATGTGTCGCAAACTGAAACAGATTTCTGGGCAGAAATCTATGTTAGGAATGCGGTCAGTATGCGATCACATACTGACAATGCGGATCGCAAATCAGATGTTCTTCATCGCATAATGAGACAGATTTCTGTGCTTAATTTTGCGTCCAGAATGCGAACCGTATGTTGATTTTGCGACGAGAATGCGATCGCAGACCTGTAGGCGTCAGGCACGCGCGTCACTTATTACTGACCTATAAAAAGAGCATAGACCAGTTATTTCACCATTTTCTGAAACCCAAAACCCAGTAGAACCCCCCTGCGACCCCTTCTCAATATCCCACACAAGTCCTAGTCAATTTCCCTCTCTTCCAAGCTCTAATTAGGGAAAAGAATCTAGAGATGGAAGCACCAAGGAAAAGCCCCAACTGATTTTCCTCTCTTTCAAGCCCTAATTGGGAGTAAGGCCTAGATGTTGAAGGACCAAGGAAGAGGGCTGAGTTATCCAACATGCAAGGTAAGTTACTGCTATCTTTATACGCCCTTTCTCCTGGGAATTCATGGAACTTCGTTCTATGCATGTAAGAACTCATGGATGGTGATTGGAAGCCATGAGTTCAAGTCATTTATTGGTAATGGACTGGGTTGTGGTTGTTTTGGGTTGCTGTTGGGTTGTATGTCTTACTACGATTGTTGTGGAGTTTTGGAGGAAGAAGGGTGTGGGGAAACACCATATAAAATTAGGGCTATGGTTGATTGTAACTATAACGTTTAGAGGATAACGTTAGAATCGTTTCTTTCATTGTAGACTAAGGAATCGTGACAGTGTGTAGCTTGAAATTGGCGCAGAAAATACCAGGTATGTAAGACCATCCCTTTATTTCTTTCGCACGACTCCGTTTATATATGATACAATGAACGAGCCCCCAAAGATACTCTACTCTTAGAAGGTAGGAGTGCTTATATTGTTTCCCCTCTTATGGGAGGATTGATGTGTATTATTTCTTCGACCTTACGTCACCAAGAAAGTATGATTCATATGAGTCCAGCATGCATTATCTATTTTACTACACCGAGCCGCGCTATAGTCGGTCGGGCAGGCACCTATTGTGCAAATATATGTTTTACCTTACTAGTCGCGCTACAGTCGATAGCTATTTCACTACACCGACTGATCAGTTGGGTATGATGATGATGAGGCCTACAGAGGCGTATGTATATGATGATGGTAAGGCCCACAGAGGCGTATGTGTATGATAATTTTTGAAGAAATATATATATATATATATATATATATATATATATATATATATATATATATATATATATATATGTATGTATGTATGTATGTATGTATGTATATGTATATGCACATTAGGCATCTCATGGTTAGTCGCCCTCAGAGGCATTCAGATGGTACAGGTTGTATGTTTCTTACCCTAACGCATATTATGTTCCTGTCTCACATACTCAGTACATTATTCGTACTGACGTCCTTTTATTTGTGGACGCTGCATGTCGTGCTGCAGGTCCGGACAGACAGATAGACGAGGCTCCCCCACCACAGTAGGTTGTCCAGTTCAGCGGATATTGGCGAGATCCATCCTTCGGATTTGCCGGAGTCTTGGTATGCATTTTGTTATAGGCACTATGGGCATGTCGGGGCCCTGTTCCGACTCAGGTTGCATCATGTATGTTCCAGTAGAGGCTCATAGACAAGGAGTGGGTTTATGTATTGTTGGATTGCCTTGTCGGCAAATGTATTTTGTTGTATAATTTTTTTTGCATCGCAGCCTTAAGGTCCATGTTGTATATACGTATGTTCCTGTTATTGTATGGTATTTCAGTTGATTATGATCATGCTTTGCTATTCATACGGGCATCATAAGCCTTATAGACAATATGGAAAGTTAGGGGAAAGATACGCCGGCACTAGTCGAGTAGGGTCCGGGTGCCAGTCGCGGCCCTCCGGCTTGGGTCGTGAAAATCGGGGTACCATCAGTTGAGGATTCGAGATTCTGATGTTCTGAAGACGGCCTTCCGAACTAGATATGGCCATTATGAGTTCCTAGGGAGGTCCTTCGGTTTGACTAACGCCCCAGCAGTGTTTATGGATTTGATGAATCAGGTTTATAGGCTATATATTGATTCGTTTGTCATTGTCTTCATTGATGAAATTTTGATCTACTCACGTAGCATGGAGGAGCATGAGCAGCATTTGAGAGTGGTGCTTCAGACTTTGGGGGAACAGAAGCTATATGCTAAGTTCTCCAAGTGTGAGTTTTGGTTAGATTCTGTGGCATTCTTGGGACATGTTGTATCAGGAGAAGGTATTAAGGTAGATCCCAAGAAGATTGAGGCAGTTCAGAGTTGGCCTCGTCCTACCACCGCGACCGAGATCAGGAGCTTCTTGGGGTTAGCAGGTTATTATCGTCGGTTCGTGGAGGGTTTCTCATCTATTACAGCACCTCTGACTAGATTTATCTTGAGGGGTGCTCTGTTATGATGGTCCGATGATTATGTGGTGAGCTCTCAGAAGCTCAAGACCGCATTGACTTTAGAACCGATGTTAGTGTTGCCTTCCGGTTCATGGACGTATACTGTGTATTGTGACGCTTAACGCGTTGGTTTGGGTTGTCTATTAATGCAAGAGGGGCGAGTTATTGCATACGCTTCACGATAGCTGAAACCCCATGACAAGAATTGCCCTGTACATAATTTGGAGTTGGCCGCGATTGTTCATGCTCTTAAGATCTGGAGGCATTATCTTTATGGTGTGTCCTGTGAGGTTTACACCGATCATCGCAGCTTGCAGCATTTTTTCAAGCAGAGGGATCTTAATTTGAGGTAGCATAGGTGGTTGAGTTACTAAAAGATTATGATATTACCATCCTTTATCATCCGGTCAAGGCGAATGTAGTTGCGGATGCCTTAAGCAGAAAGGCAGAGAGCATGGGTAGTTTGGCATTCATTTTAGCAGAGGAGAGGCCACTAGCTTTGGACATTCAGTCCTTAGCTAATAGACTTATGGGAGTTTGGCATTCATTTCAGTAGAGGAGAGGCCACTAACTTTGGACATTCAGTCCTTAGCTAATAGACTTGTGAGGTTGGATATCTTGGAGCCCAACCGAGTTCTTGCATGTGTCGTCGCTCAGTCTTCACTATTCGAGCAGATAAAGGCTCACCAGTATGACGATTCGCACTAATTGGTTCTCAGAGAGACAGTACTACAGGGTGGTGCCAAAGAGTTATTATCAATGAGGATGGTGTTCTATGATTCTAGGGTCGTCTATGTGTCCCTAATGTTGGTGGATTAAGGGAAAAGATTCTAGAAGAGGCACACAGTTTTTGGTATTCTATTCATCCAGGTGCTACGAAGAAGTATCGCGACTTGAGACAGCATTATTGGTGGCGGCAGATGTAGAAAGACATAGTTAAGTATGTAATGAGGTGCCTTAATTTCCGGCAGGTTAAATACGAGCCTTAGAGGCCAGGTGGCCTACTCCAGCAGATGGTTATACCCGAGTGAAAATGGGAGAGCATTACTATGGAATTCGTAGCTGGGGTGCCG
Source organism: Nicotiana obtusifolia (assembly GCA_002018475.1). NCBI lineage: Eukaryota > Viridiplantae > Streptophyta > Magnoliopsida > Solanales > Solanaceae > Nicotiana > Nicotiana obtusifolia. Next base: position 224,582 of record MCJB01049353.1, read on the forward strand.
CAGACTTTGCGGAAATTTGATGCAGTTTGGTTCATTATCGACAAGTTGACCAAGTCGGCACACTTCATTCTGGTGGTGACCACGTACTCTTCAGAGAGGTTGGCCCAGATTTACATTCAAGAGATTGCTCGGTTGCATGGTGTGCATGTCTCCGTTATATTAGATAGAGGCCCTCAGTTTACTTTGCATTTCTGGAAGGCAGTACAAAGTGAGTTAGGGACCCTGGTAAAGCTCAGCACGGCCTTTAATCCGCCGACCGATGGACAGTCAGAGCGGACGATTCAGATCTTGGAAGATATGGTCAGAGCATGTGTGATTGACATCGGAGGGCAGTGGAATCGATTCTTGCCTTTGGCCGAGTTTGCTCACAACAACAGTTATCAGTCCAGCATTGAGATGACTCCATTTGAGGCTTTATATGTTGTTCGCACGTCGGATGGTTTGAGCCCGGCGAGGCTAAGTTATATGGTACTGATTTAGTGAAGGATGCCTTGGAAAAGGTGAAGTTGATTCAGGAGCGACTTCGCACAGCACAGTCAGAACAAAAGAGTTACACGGATCAGAAGGCGCGTGATTTATCATTTATGGTGGGCGAGAAGGTTCTCTTGAAAGTCTCATCGATGAATAGGACCATGAGGTTCGAGAAGAAGGGCAAGTTGAGCCCAAGGTTCATAGGACCATTTGAGGTGTTGAGACGAGTGGGGGAGGTTTTTTATGAGCTTGCTTTGCCTCCCAGTCAATCTGGAGTTCATCCGGTTTTTCACGTGTCCATGCTCCGGAAGTATCATGCCGACAGGTCACATGTGTTAGACTTCATCACGATTCAGCTAGATGAGAGCCTAAGTTAAGAGGAGAAGCGGGTTGCCATTGTTGACAGGCAGGTTCGCTAGTTGAGGTCCAAGAAGATTTTTATGGTAAAAGTTCAGTGGAGGGGCCAACCAGTCGAGGAGGCGACTTGGGAGGCCTAGGAGGACATGCGGAACATATATCCACACCTATTCAGCACTCCAGGTATGATTCTAGGCCTATTCGAGGACGAACGTTTGTTTAAGAGGAGGAGAATGTAACGTCCCTTCCGGTCATTTTGCCTTCTAGATTCCCGTTCCCCCGAATAAGACTCCCCATATGTGCTTTTACTATTTTATGACTTGGAGGGATGCCTAGTTCAGGATTTAGGATGGTTCGGGTTGAATCGTAACACTTAGTTCCTTAATTTTAGCTTTAAAGGGTTAATTTAAGCTTGGGTCAACATTTCTAGTAAACGACTCCGGTACCGGAGTTTGACGGTCCAAATAGGTTTGTCTGATGATTTTGGACTTGACCGTATGTTCGAATCGGATTTTGAATGACCCGGGAGCATTTCGGCGCATAAAGTTGAAAGTTGGCGCATTGAAGGTTTTAAAGTGCTTTAAATTTGGATTGAAGTAGGTTTGGTTTTATCAAGGTCCGTTTGAGATTCCGAGCCCGGTAATAGTTACATGTGGTGATTTAAGACTTGCATGCAATTTTGGTACCATTCCAAGTAGTTTAGGTATGATTCGGCGCGTTCGGAGCAACTTGGAAGAACTTGAAGTTCATAAGTTGATTCAATTTGGTTTGGGGTGTGATTCTTAGTTTTGGTGTTGTTTTCTGATTTCTGAGGGTTCGAACAAGTCCGTATCATGTTTACAAACTTGTTGGTATGTTTGGACAAAGCCTCGGGGGCCTCGGGTGCTATTCGGACAATGCACGGATCGAGTTAGAGCTTGAAAGGGGATGCTTGTGCGCTAGTTCTGGTGTTCCCGCACATGCGAGCATTTGGCCGTAGATGCGAGCTCGCAGGTGCGAGAGTGTGGTTGCAGAAGTGATTTTGGACGAGCTGACTGTGGCCCTCAGATGTGGCAATGGTTCTGAATAAGCGGCCTTACTTCTGCGAGGGAAGGGTCGCAGGTGCGAAGGGGGCCGGCCAGGCCTGTGCTGCAAATGCGAGAGGCGAGCAGCAGAAGCGGGCTCGCAGATGCGGTTTCCTCTCCGTAGGTGCGGCCAGTGTTGTACGTGGAGCATTCCGCATAAGCGTACCTTAGTACACAAAATGCAGCGCCGAAGATGCGGCCCATTGTCCATGGATGTGAAAATGCTAGAGGCAGTGAGGTTCATTTAATATAGGACTTAGGCCATTTTTGACTCATTTCTAACATTTCTTGGCGATTTTGGAGCTTCTTAGAGAGGGGCTTTCACCTAGATATTGGAGGTAAGTAACTTCTATCCAATGTAAGTTAAATACATAGATTATGGGTGATGATCACAAAATACACATTTAAATTGTGCTCGCTAGTAAAAGATAGTATAGTATAATATCGTGTCCACAGGGATTGGAGTTAAACAGTATTATCGCAGTTTGTAGCTAGATTGCTATCCAGGAGGATCAACAATGGAGATGCATTTGAATTCTAACTACAAATAACTAAGAATCTAAGGTTATTGACTAATGACAATCGCAAGAAAGGTAAGCAAGGAAGTTATCAATGGGAGAAAATATGGGTTGATAGGATAGGTACAAGATAATTGTTCGGGATCTAACTCTAGATAGTGCACTTCTAATGTTCAAGTAAGTCTCTCCAATTCACTTAATTATCAGTACAATTGTTTAGTAGAAACTCCTCTCTCGATTAAGTGTCAACCTCACAAAATGAACCAATTAAAGCTCGGAGAAGATATGCAAGAATTCGTAATGGATTGGTCTTTAGGAGAACCTCTTTCGTTTATCCTCCTAACTAGGTTTAATCAAGGATTCAACTAGCATTTTTCGATTACTTCGAAGAATCTATGAACTCAACCAACAACAATATAGTCCAAATATATCACAAGTTATACCTCTCTCGATTACAAAAACCAGTGAACATAGATACGACAATTTAATCTTCGCAAAACGATTCAAATACATAAAAATAGAGTTATAATCCACAGATAACCATCAATACACCAAATTCATCAAAACCCAAAAGGTTTTACTCCATAGACATGGAGAAGTTTTTGACAAATAAATAAAAGTATAGAAAAACATAAACAATCCAAACTCGAATCTTGAGTGAGGAAGGAAGGATTAAATCCTTGTGCTATTGCTTCTCCTTCTTCGCCTTAGCTTCCTTAGGTCTAAGGTACGTCAAAGTTCCCAGAAATGGTGTTTTGATGAAAATACCTTTTTTTAAGCTGAAATGGGAAGACACTCTAAGAATTTTGCACTAACATGCCACATGCTGCGCCACACCATGCGGCACGCTTGTGAAAATTTCCAGAATGAATTGTAAAACACTTTCTGGCCATATTTTACACAGCCGCACCGCCCCATGCGGCACGGCAATGTAGTTTGCTTAGAGTAATTCGTTTCTTTCTAGTTTTGACATCCGGACTTGGTACTCGACCCCCGAACGCGATCCTGGTTTAATCCCTTAGGCTTCTACTCAGATTTCAAAGCTCTAAATAGCTCGAATTTGCTCTGTAACATCTAATAACTCGGAATCACTCCTACACGGCATAAAACACACAATAAGTGCAAAGCACTATTAATTAAAGCTCAACATAAGTAAAGTAAAGTAAAGTAAATTAGAGTGCAATAAGCAACTACAATACAGGATTATATCCAACCATCAACACCCCACACTTAAACCATTGTTCGTCCTCGAGCAATCAAACTACACTTCACACAGACACGGCCTTTTAAAACAACTCGCCTAACTCATCACACTAAGAATAATCAAACAAATTAAGCACAATACTGTAACATCCTCGCTTTAAGATTTGACTCAAAAGCACCAAGCTTTTTCACAACCCGCTCACTTACTCTAACACAGAAGTCAATGACATTACCTCTCCTTCATGAATCGAGTGCCCTTACATACAATAGAGAGTAGTTCCACGCACAATTAAGTTTAAGAACAGTTAGGAATTCAAGATATGAAGAATTCGCTCAATCTCAGAAACAAGATTCATGTGCCACAAAAGATGTACCAAAAGATTGCCCGTAATGTAATACTCTACTAATTGAGCTTATTCAGTCAAAGGATCAAGTAGCACTTTAATTGGTTGTAATGTAGGCTGCAGGACGGGTAGGATACATTTAGATATAAGAGTAACTACACCTCCCTAAGTACTTTTAACACATATATTTAACCTTTAAACTCCACATTTATGTCAAACCATAATTCCACCTTCACATTCGTATATGTCAACTCTCAACTTCTTTAAGCACAAATAAATCAAGAGTGACCACTATCAATAAATATAAACTATTTTTTCTACATTTTCTTTTTCGATTCAAGTGGCTCGTACTTTTTCACAATAGTGCACCTTTCTCCTGATCTCAATAGTTCCACTCAAAAGCCAAAACAACCACCCCACACTTCAACTTTTACAAAGTTCAAACCAATTTCAAGTGCTCACGAGAGGTAAATGGTTCAAATAGATGGTCAATTCAAAGAAAAAAGTAAGCTTGTAATGTGGTTACCAAAGAAACAAGATTACAGGCTCAGCGGGGTTAACTACGATACATAACAATTTGGTGGGTAAAACATATAACTGGCTCAAAAAAAAATGCCTATATCACTTCCAAGACTGAATGAAACTACTATTTCACTTTCCAAACACATGGAGCAAGTTCTGGACATCAAATGCAATGCACAGAATACACAAAGCCTCACACACACATGGCACAAAACTCACTCAGGATCGGACTCATCAAGACACTCTAATCAAAGTAGTTAAGCAATGTTAAGATCATACAATTTAAGGTGCTTATACAAGAGTCAAAAATTAAGCCTAAGCGTCAACACTAAAGCACTTACTATTCTCATGGCATACTACAGTTAAGAGATATTGCTTTTATTTCAAATCACAGCACAAGGTTTTCTAATCCTAAAAAATAAAAATTAACTACACACGGTTCAAATAAAAACCTTAGAAAAGAACCACGACACAAAAAAACCAAGGGGGAATTCAGCCGCTACAAAAAAAAAATCTTTTGTCTTTTTATTTCGACTTAATCCATCAAGAAACCTGTCGAATGACATCCATCGTCGGGAAAAGTCAAAAATTCTAAAATTTTCAATCAAATGAATTACAAAAATACACATACATATAGACATTTATACATTCTATACATCCTCACCCTCACATTTTAAATTGTATCATCCTTATGATACACAAATAAAAGCAAGAGGTAAGGGAAATTTTCCTGAACATCTAGTCGGGGTTTGAGTCGAAGTTGGGCTCTATCCCTCGCGCCTGAACTAGTGCACCCATCCATGTAGATAGCTTATTCTCGGCCTTCTTAGGGCACCCCACACTTTTCTTCCTCACTCACTGAAGCCTTCTCTTTCTCGCCCTTCACTTTCCATACAACACTAGTAGCTAGCTTCTCCCTTTGTACCCCCGTTTCTACATCCATCTCAAAAGTCACAGTCTCCTCACCCACTTTAAGCATGAATTTTCTCTCATGTATATCTAATATTGCTTTACCCGTTGCTAGGAATGGTTTTCTTGGGAGGAGGGGGACCTCCTTGTTCTCTTCCATATTAACCACTATGAACTCCACAGGAAATACAAACTTATCTACCCGAACTAAGACATCTTTAACTATTCCTTTAGGTATTAAAGTTGTTTGGTCTGCCAGCTGCAAGGATATTGGTGCAGACCTTATCTCTCCAATCTCCTTCTCAAGTTTCCCATAAATAGATAGAGGTATTAAATTAATTGAGGCACCAGAATCACATAGAGACTTATCAAAATTAGTAGTTCCTAAAGAGCAAGGTATGGTAAAACTCCCTGGATCTCCACACTTTTGTGGGAGTTTGTTTTGCAATATTGCACTGCAATGCTCTATGAGCTTGACCACTAAGGTCTCTTTTATTTTCCTATTCTTTGTCAGGATCTCCTTCAAGAACTTGTCATAAGCCGGCATTTGTGAGAGCACTTCTATGAATGGTAGGTTTACATGAACCTATTTCAGCACATCTAGAAATCTCTCGAACTACTTACCTAACTTTTCTCTACTTAGCTTTTGGGGAAAAGGAAGCGCAGGCATATGCTTGCTCGCCTCAGGTTCCTTCCTTCTCGAGTTTTCTTCCTTCTTCTTTTCGATACCACTTTTCAGCTGCTCCCCACTTTCTTTTTTATGTCTCATATCTTTGTGGATTGGGGTGAGATCTTTCAACACTTTCCCACTTCTCAAAGTTAAAACATTCACTGTTTCTTTGGTATTTCTTTTTGTATCAGCCGGGAGTGTTCCTGGGGCTCTCCCAAACATTAGAGTAGCTAAGTGCCCAACCTATCTTTCCAAGCTTCGAAAAGATGTACCCAATTCTTTGATAGCTGCATCATGGGCATCAAGCCTCTCATCTGTCTTTATAGTGAAGGTCTTTATAAGATCTTCCATGCAGGGTTGATTCGACTGTGGAGGTTAATACTGCTGCCTCTGCTGATTTTGAAAACCTGGAGCTCCTTGTTCCTGGAATCTTGGGTTGTTTCGTTGCCATGTATTTGCAGTACCCCCAGGTGAACTCCATGAAAAATCAGGGTGCCTCTGACCCATTGCACTAAAATTATAGTTTCCTACAGCATTCACTTTCTCAGTTGAGACTTGACACTCATGAGTAAGGTGTCCTCTACCACATATATCACAAGTTGCGTGGTGTACATTTTGCATCGAAGCTACAGTTAGCTTTCGTATTTCTTTAGCCATAGCATCAAGCTGTACTTGCGCAGATGTAGTAGCATCAACTTGTTGAACACCGGTTGATTTTCTTTTTTCCACACTATCAGAGGGCTACTGATTAGCATCTACAAATAACTCATTAAGAATTGTAACTATCTCCTCTGGAGTTTTCTTCATAAAGGGGCCTCCAATTGCATTTCTCAATAAACTACGCGAGGTCGGTGTCAATCATTCCCAAAAATCCTGGAGTTGCATCTATATATCAATTTAGCAATGTTGACACCTTCTAACTATCTCTTTAAACCTATCTCATGCTTCGAAAATAGTTTCATTCTCCTTTTGGCAGAAGTTATGGATTTCTTTTCTAAACTTTCCCTTCTTAGCTGAGGAGAAATATTTATCAAGAAATTTTCTGGTAATTTTCTCCCATGTTCTAATTGACCCATTTGGCAAGCTTGAAGCCACTGCTTCGCATCATCTTTAAGTGAAAAGGGGAATGCCCTTAAGTACGCCGAATCTTGCGACACCCTATTGTATTGAAAGATGTTCATAATCTCCTCAAAGTCCATCAGATGCGTGTTTGGATCTTCGTTTATCTTTCCTCTAAAAACGCAGCTGTTTTGAATGGTTTGAAGCAAACCTTGCTCCAACTCAAAATTATTGGCTGCAATTGGAGGTGGTCTAATACTTGACAATCCTTGATTGTAGACTGGTCTGGCATAGTCACCCAATGCTCTACCAAGCCTTGGTACCGCGTTCTCAAACTGGTCTTCAATCAAGGGTCGATTTATATTGAATCTTTGACCCTTATTGTCTTCGACAGTTTCCTCAGAAGCTCTATGTGCTGCCTCAGCAGCTATCCTTGCAGCTGCCTCTACCTAATTGTCATTGTTATTAGCCATGTGTTCTTGGGTTAAAGTTTGCCCCAAGAACCTTACAATAAACTCTTTCTCCTTCCTCAGTTGGTGCTGGTGTCGTTCCAATTCTGGGTTGTAAGGTATTACTTCTTTACAAAAAGATCGCGTCATACACTACGGACTTAACCTAATGCCCTGCACACGGAGGAGAAAACCGTGAAGAATAAAATTAAAGTATAAAAAAAAATATAAAATAAATTCCTGAATTAGCACTACAAACTAGTTCAAAAACTATTGATTGCCAATCCCCGGCAACGGCGCCAAAATGTGACGAGCGCAAAACACACATTTAAATTGTGCTCGCTAGTCAAAGATAGTATAGTATAATATCGTGTCCACAGGGATTGGAGTTAAATAGTATTATCGTAGTTTGTAGCTAGATTGCTATCTAGGAGGATCAACAATGGAGATATATATGAATTCTAACTACAAATAACTAAGAATCTAAAGCTATTGACTAATGACAATTGCAACAAAGATAATCAAGGAAGTTATCAATGGGAGAAAATATGGGTTGATAGGATAGGTGCAAGATAATTGTTCCGGATCTAACTCTAGATAATTCACTTCTAATGTTCAAGTGATTCTCTCCAATTCACTTAATTATCAGTACAATTTTTTAGTAGAAACTCATCTCTTGATTAAGTCTCAACCTCAAAACATGAACCAATTTAAGCTCGGAGAAGATATGCGAGAATTCGTAATGGATTGGTCTTTAGGAGAACCTCTTTCGATTATCCTCCTAACTAGGTTTAATCAAGGATTCAACTAGCGTTTTTCGATTACTTCGAAGAATCTATGAACTCAACCAACAACAATATAGTCCAAATATATCACAAGTTATACCTCTCTCGATTACAAAAACCAGTGAACATAGATACGACAATTTAATCTTCGCAAAACGATTCAAATACATAAAAATAGAGTTATAATCCACAGATAACCATCAATACACCAAATTCATCACACCCCAAAAAGTTCAACTCCATAGACATGGAGAGGTTCTTCACAAATGAAATAAAAGTATAGGAGAACATAAACACAATCCAAACCCAAATCTTGAGTGAGGAAGGAAGGATAAAATCCTTGTGCTCTTGCTTCTCCTTAGCTTCCTTAGGTCTAAGGTATGCCAAAAGTCCCAGAAATGGTGTTTTTCCCGTGTATTATAACTGTCCCCCAAACAACCTCGGACGAAAATACCCTTTTTTAGTGGAAATGGGAAGATACTCTAAGAATTTTGCACTACCGCGCCGCACCATGCGGTGCGCTTGTGGGAATTTCCAGAACGAATTGTAATACACTTTCTGGCCATATTTTACACAGCCGCGTTGCCCCATGCGGCGCGGCAGTGTAGTTTACTTAGAGTAATTCGTTTCTTTCCAGTTTTGACATCCGGACTTGGTACTCGACCCTCGAACGCGATCCCGATTTAATCCCTTGGGCTTTTACTCAGGCTTCAAAGCTCCAAGTAGTTCGAATTTGCTCCGTAACATCCAAATAACTCGGAATCACTCCTACACGGCATAAAACACACCATAAGTGCAAAACACTATTAATTAAAGCTCAACATAACTAAAGTGCAGTAAATTAGAGTGCAATAAGCGACTAAAAATACAGGATTATAGCCTACCGTCAATGGGTAGATTTTAACATGTAAAATTGTGAAAATTACAGATTTAGATGAACAAACCTAGGTTGTGATAAAAATGGGATTTAACCACGAAAATGATTGTGGTTTTGAGTAAAAATTATATATTTGAGCTCGTGAGGTTATGTGTAACATTTATCTTCAAAAATTTTCGGAATCCGGGCACGTGAGCTCGGGGGTGAATTTTAGGAATATTTCTATTTAGGTTGGGTAATTACTCTAATAGTTAAATTATGAACTTTTGAACATGTATTGATTAATTTATATAACATTTGACTAGTTTCGGATCGTTTGGTACCGAGTTGAGGATTTAAAGCATATTTGTGGATCGGAAGTGAGCTTGAGAATGAGGTAAGTCTCTTGCCTAACCTTGTACGAGGGAACTCATCCCCGTAGGTGTATTTGTTGTGAATTTCTTGTGTAGGGAGCTACGTACGCACTAGGTGATGAGAGTCCGTGCGTAGCTAAATTCCATGTGATGTCGGGGTAGTCTTAGATTTACATCATGCTTTGTTTGCATTGTTATTTCATTATGCATATTAATTGACTTAAATAGAGCTGAGATTAAGGATTTTAAGATTAAAAGTCTCCAGTTTGGATTTCTTATGCTTGGGAAGAATTGAAGAATTTTATAATAACTCTGATAAATTCATCTTCACTCGCGTCGCAAGTATTTTCGCGAGCGAGGTAAAATTTCATCTACTCTCATGGGAGCGGGACGTTCGTCTCGGCAGGTTAACAGATGCATCTATGGTCCATGCCGTTAAACCCTCGGCAGTGCACATGGTATATTTTCTGAATCGGGCTGTACGACCTCGGCATAAATCGTGCGTGATAATACTCGAAGCCTAATTATATTTGATATTATATTATGGCTTGAGCGGTTATAATTACTTCATGATAGAAATTGACTTGGATTTTATTATTAGTGAGAGAATTATTATTCACTGCTTGTTACTGAGTTGTATTTATTATTTACATAATTCATGCTTATTTAGAATTCATGTATTTTATTGTTAGCCCATAGTAAGTGTCGATGTTGACCCGTCATCACTACTTCTTCGAGGTTAGACTAGATACTTACTGGGTACATGTTGTTTATGTACTCACGCTACACTTCTACATCGTGCAGGTTCTGAGGTAGGTGCATCAGGTAGTTATCCCGGCCACACCCTTGATACTTCGAGACTTCGTGGTGAGCTGCTTTTCGAGTCCATCCTGTAGCACCTAGAGTCTCTCTTTTGCTTTTATTTTCTATCTAATCCATTCAGAAAGTAGTTTAGTATTTTGTATATTCTACTAGTAGCTCATACACTTGTGACACCAGATCTTCGAATTTTGCTAGTAGACACTTGATGATTTTGAGTATTTTATTTTACCATACCTGTTCGTAAAATCATCAATACTTTATTATTTCTCACCTCTTACTTATTTAAAATTAAGAATCAAATATTTCTAAAATGTTAAAAGAATTGATCCATGGCTAGTTCACTATTGGCTTGCCTAGCAGCGACCTTGGGCGCTATCAAGGTCTATAGGAAAATTGGGTCGTGACAGTTTCCTTCTAATGTTTTGGCTATTCTGCCATAACCAGAACTCTTGTTGTCGATATTGATATCCCTATTGAAAAAGCAACATATAGTTGTTTGTACGAGAAAACATATTGCGGTAAATATAGTCCAATATTTAGGATGTTTGTCTTTGTGCTTTATTTATTATTATTATTATTGCAAAACATAAACATACTGAAAATTATTTTCACACAAATTTAAACGGTTATTCTTTAGTTTTGGAAGATAAAAGTTGAATTCAAGGATAAAAATATACTTAGAAATATTGACCAATATCATAATTTTTGCATGTATGACGTTATTGTGTAAATTTCTATATATCATTTGTATGCTATTACATAAGTTGTTTGTCATAAGTTTTTCAGTAGCATGACGGGCATATTTTTCTTCATAATCAAACTTTATGCAATGGAAGATCAATTTTAACTTAGTCTATTATATATACGGATACACTAACATATGTAAGAAACAATAAACTTGATAACAAGTATGTATGGTAGAAAGTCATTTGGTATTAAAGTATTTAGGTATTTTTCTTGGTAGTAATTGTTGGTATAATCTTCTACTAAGTCAAAAATTAAAAAATATTTTGTTTTTACTACAAAATTTTACAATCAACCTTTTATTCAGTTGATCAACATATTCATTTCTACTAGCGAAGATTGCTTTTTAATTTCTCTCATACAATTTGCAAAAATTGCATGTTAATCTAATGATGAAAATATTTTCCTTATTAAATGCAATTATTATTACCATTGGGGCTCATAACCAAGTGGTTCTGGATTTATACCCGACATGAAGCAATAAATCACTAAATACTGGATCTATTCTTACTTTATATTTTTTCTCAGTTGAATATTTTTCATTTGAGACCATAAGTATAATTTTGGCAAGCTAGCTTTTACAGTCTCTGCTTACGTCAAATTTGGACTTTTGGTAGTACTTGATAGAAACCACCTTCCAAACCATTAATTTTTCACCAAGTTGTTCATTGATATCCAATTTATCTCTAGAACTCTGAGCAATTGTTTCGACCGTTTAGACACTTACCTCGAAGTGCTTCATCTCATATTATCAATTTTCCTTATAAATTTAGCATTACTACGTTGCTTTGATATATTTGTGATGGTTATTTCAGTTATTTGACGAGGTGTATCAAATCTAAAGTGAGTGGTCTCATAATAAAATCATTGCTGGAATACCACTTGTTATTATTGCTGATAGTATCATGCCTCTTGATATGACGTTTACAAGTAATTGACACAAAATATATTTCAATTCCATTGAGGGCATCTATAAAGGGTAATTCCGCTATACCAGAGTCGACTCCTTATAATATAGTCTTGAAAGCTTGTTTTTGTTCAGGATTTAGTTTTGATTGTGCTTCTTTAGACACTTTGTAACAATCCGACCAGTCATTTTGCTTTCTTGATCCCCGTTCTCTTAAATAAGACTCCCCATATGTGCTATTATTATTTTGTGACTTGCCGGGATGGTTAGTTCGGGAATTGAAAGGGTTCAGGTCAAAATCGGAACACTTGGTTCCTTAAGGTTGGTTAAAAAGGAATAAGTTTGACTTGAGTTAACATTTTCAGTAAATGATATCGGAACAGGAATTTGACGAGTTTGGCTTGAGTTAACATTTTCAGTAAATGATATCGGAACAGGAATTTGACGGTTTCAATAGGTTTGTATGATGATTTTGGACTTGGGTGTATGTTCGGATCAGGTTTTGGATGAACCGGGAGTGTTTCGGCGCTTAATATTGGAAGTTGGCACCTTGAAGGTTTTAAAGTTCTTTAAATATGGTTTGGAGTAGGTTTTGAGTTATCAAGGTCCGTTTGGGATTCCGAGCCAAGGAATAGTTCCGTATGGTGATGTAAGACTTGCACGCAAAATTTGAAGACATTCCAAGTAGTTTAAGTATGTTTCGGCCAGCTCGGAGTAAGTTGGAAGAATTTAAAGTTCATAAGTTGATTCTATTGGTTTGGATTGCGATCCTTAGTTTTAATGTTGTTTTCCGCGTTCCGAGGTTGCGAGCCAGTCCGTTTTATGGTTTCAAACTTATTGGTATGTTTGGACGGGGCCCCGGACGCCATACGGATGATGCGCGGATGTCGTTTACCCTTGGGTGAATAGCTAAAGCAACTAGCTTCTGGTGCAATCGTACCTGCAGAGGGCCAGTGGCAGGTGTGAGCTCGTAGAAAGTGAGCCAGCAGCTGTAGAAGCAGCCCAGCATGGGCAGCCCAGATACTGCAGATGTGGGACATGGCGCACCTACGACCGTGCAGGTGCGATCGAAGCAACTGCAGAAGCGGGGCCAAAGACGCAGGTGTGACACTCGCGTCGTAGAAGCGATCCCGCAAAATCGGGCCAGTGGTCCGCAAATGCGGAAGTAGGCCAACTGGGGAAGGGCCGCATCTGCAGTTATTTTTTCGCAGATGCAGAGCCGTAAAAGCGGCTGCCCCTCCCTAGAAACGAAAATCGCTGAAGGCAGAATGGTCCATTTAGTGCGGGGCTTAGGCTATTTTAGCTCATTTTCTTTCATCTCTTGGGCGATTTTGGAGCTCTTGGAAAGGGGTTTCACCTAGCACTTTGAGGTAAGTAATTTCTATACAATATGAGTTTAAAACATAGATTATGAGTAGATTGTAACATGTAAAAATTATGAAAATCATGAGTTTAGATGAAAAAACTTAGGTTTTGATAAAAATGGGATTTAAACACGAAAATGGTTATGGAATTGAGTAAAAATCATATATTTGAGTTCGTGAGGTTATGGGTAACAACTTTCTTCAAATATTTCCGGAATCCGGGCACATGGGCCTCGGGGTGAATTTTAGGAATCCTTCAAATGGTGTTGGTAATCACTCTAATAGTTAGAATACGGACTTTTGAACATGTATTGATTAATTTATACAACCTTTGAATAGTTTCAGATTGTTCGGCACCGAGTTGAGACTTTAGAGTAAATTTGAGGACAGAAGGCGAGCTTTGAGATAAGATAAGTCTCTTGCCCAACCTTGTAAGATAGAATTTACCCCATAAGTGATTTAAATTAATATTTGCTTCTAATTGTGGGGGCTACGTACGCACGAGGTGACAAAAGTCCATGCGGAGCTACTAATTTATGCTTATGTCCGGGTAGTTTAAGACCCTAATCATGAAATACTTGTCATGTTTGCACTGTACTTGTTAATTAAATTGCCTAAATTATATTGGAACTTGATAAAACGATTGTAAAAGACCGAATTTCACTCATTTGAGTTTTGGCGGGTTACTTGACCGCTAATAGAAATTGTTCTTATTTGTGTATTAGCCTCGTAATAAATTTTAAATTAGATGTTCATAAAACATCATCTCTTCTTGTGGAGCGGGCCAAACGCCTTGGCAGTAGAATAGATGCATCTATGGTTCGTGCCGCACGACCCTCGGCAGTGTACACGTTATTTTGCATCGGGCCGTACGATCTCGGCATAAATCATGCTTAATAACACTTTGACCCAAATTATACTTGATATTATTTTGTGGCTTGTGAGGTTTTGATTACTAATCACAGGAAATTGACTTGGAAATTACTAAATGTGAAAGAATTAGTCATTCCTGCTTGTCATTGAGTTGTTATTATTATTTACATAACTTATGCTTATTTATAATTTCTACATTATTATTGTTAGCCCATAGTAAGTGTCGATGTCGACCCCTCATCACTACTTCTTCGAAGTTAGACTAGATACTTACTGGGTACATGTTGTTTATGTACTCACGCTATACCTCTGCACTATCCTTGTAGGATCTGAGGCAGATGCATCTGGCGGTCCTACCGGCGCGCATCCCAGATATCCCGAAGCCTAG
>MCJB01049354.1:5827-43597 GCA_002018475.1 Nicotiana obtusifolia
TTTAGTAGAGTCGTGTCTAGAGTTAATGAAATAATAATCGGGTTGGGAGGTTAATTGTAGGATTTTGACTGTAATTGGGTACTGACATTGATTAAGCTAAGTAGGAGTCGAGTTTAGTTTGGTTATAGCTGAATTTCCCCCTGGCCAGGATGATTGTTTTTGCCAGTATTTGTTCCCTTGTCGGGAAGTTGTTATGTTGATTTGTTCCCTTGCCGGAGCTTCTTGTGATTGTTGTGATAATGAAAGTGGGAGCGGGTGGGACGCCTGCCACGTGATATTGTGAAAGTGGGAGCGGGTGGCACGCCTGCCACGTGATATTACGAAAGTGGGAGTGGGTGGCACGCCTGCCACAAGAGGTTACTGTAAGTGGGAACGGGTTGCACGCCTGCAACAAGATGGTTACTGGAGGAAAAAGGCTGGATCGTATCACCTTTCATTGTGTTAAAGGCTGAACACTTGATTTCTCTCTTACTCTTCGATGATTCCTTTTGTTCTGTTTAACTGTTGTCTCGATGTATGCTTTCATTTCCCCGCTTAAAATTGTTCTTGTATTTTTTTTATCTTCTGCTGTAGATACATATATGTTTATAATTTCACAGATTTATCCGGAGTCTGGTCCTAGCCTCGTCACCACCTCGCCGGGGTTTGGCCAGGCACTTACCAGCACATGGGGTCGGTTGTGCTGATACTATACTCTGCACTCTTTGTTCAGATCCCAGTGCCGCAAGCTTCTAACAGTAGGAGGCTTCCATCCTCGATTTTCAGGTAACCCAAGGTAGTTCTGCAGACGTTCGTGTATCTTGGAGTCTCCTGCCCTTTTCTTGTACCTGTCTCTTCTACGTAGTTCAGAAACAGTGTTTCGTTATTTCTTCAGAACCTTATTTGTAGTACTCTTAGACAGTCTGTGAAACTGTGACGCCAGATCTTGGGTAGTTTGTAAGGGATATTGTATTGATGATGTTTTGTAAAGTATGAAATTTAATTCATTTCGTTGGTATCAGTTACCATTCTTAGTTGATATTTTTGTGCTGCAAATGAATTCGTAAGTAGAAAAAGGGTAAATAGTCCGGTTGATTGGCTTGCCTAGCTTTCACTAGTAGGCGCCATCACGACTCCCGAGGGTGGAAAATCCGGGTCATGACAGGTTGGTATCAGAGCCCTAGGTTTACATGGGCCTCAAAGTTCACAGACAACCTCGGTAGAGTTTGAGGGATCGGTACGGAGACGTCCGTATTTATCCCCCAGAGGCTATAGAGTTAGGAAAAACTCCACTTTTGTTCATTCTTGTCGTGCGGGTTGCCTCTCAAATACTAATTGGATTCCTACTATGTTCTTTCGCGGATGGCGAGAACATGCACTTCCTCATCTACCGCTCCGCAGCCTGAGCCCCCAGCAACAGTTTCCACGCGGGGCAGAGGGTGAGGGCGAGGTCGTGCTAGGGGTCGAGGCAGGGGCAGGACTCAGCCTCCTACAGCCATACCAATGGCGGAACCTCAGATTGATCTTGACGAGGAGGTTCCGGCCCCAGCAGTTCCGGTGGGCCCAGCTCAGGTCCCTAAGGGGTTTATTGCTACCCCAGTCCTTCAGGACGCTTTGGTCCGGTTGGTGGGCCTCATGGAGAATGTCACTAGAGCGGCCTTACTTCCTGTAGCACCAGCCACTCCTCAGGCTGGGGAAGGGGCTCAGACTACGACTACTCGTACTCCGGAGCAAGTAGCTCCCCAGGCTCAGATCCCAGCAGTTCAGCCAGCTATGATGGTTCAGCCGGAAGCAGTAGCTCAGGCCGGCAATGGGGCGGCCATGTCTGCCGATGCTTTGTGGAGACAGGATAGGTTCACCAAGCTCTTCACTACTACCTTCAGCGGTGCTTCTTCGGAGGATCCCCAGGACTTCCTATACAATTGCCACGAGGTCCTCAGGAATATGGGTATTGTTGAGACCAACGGGGTAGACTTCGCGGCATTTTGCCTCTCTGGATCTGCCAAGACTTGGTGGAGGGATTATTGCTTGACTAGACCAGCCGGTCTGCCACCTTTAACTTGGGAACAGTTTACAGAGTTGTTTCTGGAAAAGTTTCTCCCCGTCACTCAAAGAGAGGCTTATCGGAGGCAGTTTGAGCGCCTTCAACAGGGGTCCATGACAGTTACCCAGTATGAGTCCAGGTTCATCGACTTGGCTCGACATGCTCTCATCATACTTCCTACAGAGTGGGAGAGGGTGAGGAGATTTATTGACGGTCTCATTCAGCCGATTCGCCTTCAGATGGCTAGGGAGACTGGTAGTGAGATTACATTCCAGGAGGCGGTCAATGTGGCCCGCAGAGTCGAGATGTTTCTATCACATGGGAGTGGGCATGGGTCGGATAAAAGACCCCGTCATTCCGGCAGATTCATTGGTACTTCGTCTGGAAGCAGAGATTCATATGGTAGAGGCCATCTTCATAGGCCCTTCCAGTCAGCTCTCCAGGCTTCTCACAGTTCTTCAGGTAACAGCGGTTCTCAGATACAGTATTCCGATCAGCAGTCTATCAGTGCACAACCGCTACAGAGTTTCCAGAGTCGGCAGCTTAGGGCTTGTTACTTGTGTGGCGACACGAGGCACATTGCTAGGTATTGCTGTCGTGCTCTAAGCAATTCTCCACACCAGGATTCCCGTGTTATGACTCAGGCACCAGATGTTCCGCAGCCCGCCCAGCTAGCTAAAGGTGGGGGTAGAGGTGCTAGAGGTAGAGGTAGAGGTGCTGGAGGTGGAGCTCAGGTTGCCGGAGGTGGGGGCTAGCCAACAGCAGGCCGTCCTAGAGATGTGATTCAGGGTGGTGGGCCTCAGCCCCGATGTTATGCTTTTCCAGCCCGGCCTAAGGCGGAGGCTTCAGATGCAGTGATTACAGGTATGGTTCTGGTCTGTGATAACGATGCTTCAGCATTATTTGATCCAGGGTCTACCTACTCGTATGTCTCCTCTTATTTTGCACCGTATCTGGCCATGCCAAGTGACCCATTGAGTGTCCCTGTTTATGTGTCTACTCCGGTGAGTGATTCCATCGTGG
The DNA here is from genome assembly GCA_002018475.1 of Nicotiana obtusifolia. Lineage (NCBI taxonomy): Eukaryota > Viridiplantae > Streptophyta > Magnoliopsida > Solanales > Solanaceae > Nicotiana > Nicotiana obtusifolia. The sequence goes on from MCJB01049354.1 coordinate 8,874, forward strand.
TAGATCGAGTCCATCGTTCTTGTGCGGTAGTAATTGGGGGTTTTGAGACTCGTGTAGACTTATTGCTTTTAGACATGGTTGATTTTGATGTCATATTGGGAATGGACTGGTTATCACCTTACCACGCCATCCTGGACTGCCATGCCAAGACGGTGACCTTAGCCCTACCGGGTATGCCCCGTTTGGAGTGGAGAGGGACTCCTGGTCATTCCAACCGTAGCATTATCTCTTACATGAAGGCTTGACGCATGGTCGAGAAGGGGTGTTTGGCTTATTTGGCCCATGTTCGTGATTCCAGTGCTGAGGTCCTCTCTATTGAATCTGTGTCCGTGGTTCGTGAGTTTTCCGAGGTTTTCCCATCTGACCTGCCGGGGATGCCACCCGACAGGGATATTGACTTTTGCATTGATGTGGCTCCGGGCACTCAACCCATTTCTATTCTGCCGTATCGCATGGCCCCGCCAGAGTTAAAAGAGTTAAAGGAGCAGTTGCAAGACTTGCTCGAGAAGGGTTTCATTAGACCCAGTGTTTCACCTTGGGGTGCGCCCATGTTGTTCATTAAAAAGAAGGACGGGTCAATGATAATGTGCATCGATTACCGACAATTAAACAAGGTTACAATCAAGAATAAGTATCCATTGCCGAGGATCGATGATTTGTTTGACCAGCTCCAGGGTGCCAGGGTATTCTCAAAGATTGATTTGAGGTCTGGTTACCATCAATTGAAGATTAGGGCATCCGATGTCCCTAAGACAACTTTGCGTACTCGGTACGGGCATTACGAATTCTTGGTTATGTCATTTGGATTGACTAATCCCCCACCAGCTTTTATGGACTTGATGAACCGAGTGTTCAGACCTTATCTGGATTCGTTCGTGATAGTCTTCATTGACGACATCCTGGTATATTGCCGCAGCCAGGAGGAGCACGAACAACATCTCAGAGCGGTTCTTCAGACATTGAGGGATAGTCGGTTGTATGCTAAGTTTTCGAAATGTGAATTCTGGTTGAATTCAGTTACATTTCTGGGTCATATTGTATCGGCAGAGGGCATTCAGGTGGATCCGAAGAAAATTGAGACGGTCAAGAACTGGCCTATGCCGGCATCAGTCACAGAGATCCGGAGTTTCTTGGGACTGGTAGGCTACTATCGTCGGTTCGTGGAAGGGTTTTCATCTATTGCAGCCCCGATGACCAAGTTGACCCAGAAAGGTGCCCAGTTCAGGTGGTCGGATGAGTGTGAGGCGAGCTTTCAGAAGCTCAAGACAGCTCTGACCACGGCACCAGTGTTAGTCTTACCCACAGGCTCAGGGTCTTACACAGTTTATTGTGATGTCTCTCGTATTGGGCTTGGTGCAGTTTTGATGCAAGAGGGCAAGGTCATTGCCTATGCTTCAAGGCAGCTGAAGGATCATGAGAAAAACTATCCGGTGCATGATCTAGAATTGGCAGCCATAATCCACGCCTTGAAGATTTGGAGACACTACTTATATGGCGTGCCGTGCGAGGTGTTCATGAATCATAAGAGTCTTCAGTATCTGTTCAAGCAAAAGGAGTTAAATTTGAGGCAGAGGAGGTGGCTGGAATTGTTAAAGGACTACGATGTCACTATCTTATATCACCCGGGAAAGGCCAACGTGGTGGCCGATGCCTTTGAGTAGAAAGTCGGCCAGCATGGGCAGTCTTGCTTATATTCCGATCGGTAAAAGACCCCTTGCTTTGGACGTTCAGACGTTGGCCAATCGATTAGTGAGACTGGACATTTCTGAACCTAATCGGGTATTAGCTTACACGGTCCCTCATTCCTCATTGTTAGAACGAATACGTGACCGGCAGTTTGATGATCCCCATTTGTGTCCTCAGGGACACGGTACAACGAGGAGGTGCCAAGCAGGTCACCTTAGGTGATGATGGGATTTTGAGACTACAGGGTCGAGTTTGTGTGCCCAATGTAGAGGGACTTCGGGAATTGATTATGAAGGAAGCCCATAGTTCCAGTTATTCTATTCATCCGGGCGCCGCAAAGATGTATCGGGATTTGCGACAGCATTATTGGCGCCGTAGAATGAAGAAGGATATAGTTGCGTATGTGGCTTGGTGTTTGAATTGCCAGCAGGTTAAGTGCGAGCATCAGCGACCTGGTGGACTGTTCCAGAGAATTGAACTCCCCGAGTGGAAGTGGGAACGGATCACTATGGATTTCGTTGTTGGACTTCCGCGGACCCGGAAGAAGTTTGACGCAATTTGGTCATTGTTGACAGGCTGACCAAGTCAGCATATTTCATCCCGGTGGCAGCCTCCTATTTATCCGAGAGGTTAGCCGAGATCTACATCCGGGATTATTCGCCTTCATGGTGTGCCGGTATCTATTATTTCGGATCGAGGTACGCAGTTTACCTCACGTTTGTGGAAGGCAGTCCAGCGAGAGTTGGGCACCCAGGTTGAATTGAGCACATCATTTCATCCGCAAATGGACGGACAGTCCGAGCGGACTATTCAGATATTGGAGGACATGCTCCGAGCTTCTGTTATTGACTTTGGAGGTTCATGGGATCAATTTTTCCATTAGCAGAGTTCGCCTACAATAACAGCTACCAGTCGAGCATTCAGATGGCTCCTTATGAAGCTTAATATGGTAGGCGGTGTCGAACTCCGGTTGGGTGGTTCTAGCCGGGGGAGGCTCGGTTGTTGGGTACGGATCTGGTTCAGGAGGCCTTGAACAAGGTCAAAATCATTCAGGAAAGGCTTCGTACAACTCAGTCCAAGCAAAAGAGCTATGCAGATCGTAAGTCACGAGATATAGCCTTTACGGTTGGTGAACGGGTATTACTCCGAGTGTCGCCCATGAAAGGCGTGATGAGATTTGGGAAGAGGGGCAAGCTTACCCCTAGGTTCATTGGTCCATTTGAAATTCTTGATCGAGTGGGGGAGGTGGCTTATAGGCTTGCATTGCCGCCGAGCTTATCAGCCGTGCATCCAGTTTTTCATGTGTCCATGCTTCGAAAATATCGCGGGGATCCAACTCACGTGCTAGATTTCAGCACCGTTCAGTTGGACAAGGACTTGTCTTACGAGGAAGAACCTGTAGCCATTCTAGACCGGCAAGTCCGTCAGCTGAGGTCGAGGAGTTTTCCTTCTGTTCGTGTTCAGTGGAGAGGTCAGCCTCGTGAGGCATCGACCTGGGAGTCCGAGTCCGATATGCGGAGCCGCTATCCACATCTTTTTCCTGACGCAGGTACTTCTCTATCCTGTCCGTTCGAGGACGAACGGTTGTCTTAGAGGGGGAGAATGTAACGGCCCGATGTATCGTAGAAACACATGTGGGCATGAGGTATAAGAGGCTAGTAATTAAGAAAAGAGTTCGAAAAAAAGATAAGAAATGCAAGATATGCGATCGCATTTCAGATATGCGAACCGCATATCTTACACAGGCATCGCAAAGTGAAACAGAAATCTGGGCATAAAACCAGGTCAGGAATTGCGGTCAGTATGCGATCGCATACTGAAAATGCGGACCGCAAATTCCACTTCCTAGATCGCAAAGTGGAATAGAGAAATTGGGCAAACTTTACGTCAAAAAATGCGTCGAGAATGCGAACCGCATTTCAGGTATACGAACCGCAAATCTGACAGTAAGATCGCAGAGTAAGACAGAGTTTCGGGTCAAATGTTGTGTCAGAAATGCGGCCCAAATGCGGACCGCATATGGGTTTTGCGACCAGAATGCGATCGCATTCTAGCATCTGACATTTTATTTCCGTTCTGATTTTTGACCCACTATAAATAGGGACCCATAACCCTAACATGCAAAAACCCTCTTATTTTCGACACTTCCTCTGTAAAACTCACCAAACCACCTTCAAACCCTAGCAAATCAACCTTCAAATCACCTTGTAAACAACCCCAAGTTCCATCAAAAACACCTCCATCACATAACTATCAACCTCCAATTACCAACCCAGCTCTCCCCGTCTAAACCTATCAAAATCCAGCTGGAAAATCATTAAAAATAGTCCCAAATACGCTGGAAAAAAAAAAACAACCGTGGAATCACACCCTTCAAACCCCAACATCCATTTTGAAATTTCCCACTTTCTAACACCAAAACCCTAGCACAAAATGCTGCCAATTTCGTTATGGAACAGTACCAGAAATTTCAGACGAGTTTGAGGCTCGAAGGCTTGTGGTTTTGATTGTTGCAAAGATTTGAATTTATTGGAAACCTTGAATTTAGAAGCAAAGCAAAGTAAGTGGTTGTTCTAACCTTAGCTTGAGGGATTAGGAATTTTGTCCTATTTGCTAATTTGCTTCTTGTTGAGAACAATGCATAGGTACGGTGAGGAGTACCTATACATTGGTGTCGAGCATGACCGTGGGTCGTATATTGATAGTTGTTGTGCAATTATTGTTCTAATTGTTGAATCTTATCCGTGACATTGTTGTGATAATGAAAGTGGGAGCGGGTGGCACGCCTGCCACAAGATACTGTGAAATGAGGGCGGGTGGTACGCCTACTACATTATTTTCTCATTATAATTGTTCCTCTTGATTATAGGTTTGTGAATCTTCTATTCGGCATAATTTAGATTGTTAGATGGGCTAGTTGAATAAGGAATTGTTAGAAGTCAAAGGGGGGTTCAGTGTCTAAGTCATGGGTAGTGTTTTTAGGAGTTCGTTAGAAGTTTAAAGGATCCAGTGTTACTTTAGTAGAGTCGTGTCTAGAGTTAATGAAATAATAATCGGGTTGGCAGGTTAATTGTAGGATTTTGACTGTAATTGGGTACTGACATTGATTAAGCTAAGTAGGAGTCGAGTTTAGTTTGGTTATAGCTGAATTTCCCCTTGGCCAGGATGATTGTTTTTGCCAGTATTTGTTCTCTTGTGGGGAAGTTGTTATGTTGATTTGTTCCCTTGCCGGGGCTTCTAGTGATTGTTGTGATAATGAAAGTGGGAGCGGGTGGGACGCCTGCCACGTGATATTGTGAAAGTGGGAGCGGGTGGCACGCCTGCCACGTGATATTATGAAAGTGGGAGCGGGTGGCACGCCTGCCACGTGATATTACGAAAGTTGGAGCGGGTGGCACGCCTGCCACAAGAGGTTACTGTAAGTGGGAACTGGTTGCACGCCTGCAACAAGATGGTTACTGGAAGAAAAAGGCTGGATCGTATCACCTTTCATTGCGTTAAAGGCTGATTTGTTGATTTCTCTCTTACTCTTCAATGATTCCTTTTGTTCTGTTTGACTGTTGTCTCGATGTATGCTTTCATTTCCCTGCTTAAAATTGTTCTTGTGTTTTTTTTATCTTCTGCTTTAGATACATATATGTTTATAATTTCACAGATTTATCCGGAGTCTGGTCCTAGCCTCGTCACCACCTCGCCGGGGTTAGGCCAGGCACTTACCAGCACATAGGGTCTACTGGTTCTACTAGAGCAATATAAGATTGGGTTGAAGGCAAAGAAAGCCTTCTGCTACCAGTAAAGGATTGCCTATAAGGCATTAAAGACTTGTTGTCTTCAAATTGAATACAAATCTGACCTTCTGGGGTCTGAGAAATATGAGAATAGTCACAATTTGTGATTGTATCTGCTTGTTGACTCGGTGATATTACTGAGTCTAAAATCCATGTAGTAGGGAAATTAATTTCATCCCATCTAATAGGTCTCCTAGTGGTGACCTTGGATTTAGCAAAATTAGTCTCAAATATAATAGACTGATTAGACGAATCTGTCAACTTACATCGAGGATTTAGAGTAGACAAAAACTTATAATAAATCCTGTATGATAAACAAATAAGTTCAGAACCAGGTGCATAATTATAACCATGCGTTTTAACATTTAAAGTTAAAGCATCAAGAATATTAATATCAGAAAGAGATAATTGCAAATTGGGTTGTATATTGAAATATACAGGACCATATGCCACCGTAGATTCAATTGAACCCATAAGAGACTGTCTAAAATTTAAATTTCTGGCATCTCTTAAAGCTTCCAAGAAAGTCTCTGGTAACCCTTTAAGGGTTAATGGTTTAAATGCAATTTGCACCATACCAATATGAACGAAATTAAACTTATGTTTATAAACATCAATATCACGATTATGCAACAATCGAATAGTTTGTTCAGAAGAAGTAAAAGCAAGAGACTGCTCTGTCGTTTTTATTAGTTGTTTAGACGACAGTTTATCAAACCATCCAAAATCATATATCTGTTTAATAGGAACTTGAGGAATAGTCCATTTATTTAATAAATCAAGATTCGGAGGTACATCTACCCCTTCAAGCCTAGTATTTTTAATACTAGTTTCTCCAGTGTCCATATTCATAAAATATCTATGTTGAATACATACTTTCTCAGTTTCTTATTAACGTAATTCCTAGGCTCTGATATCAAGTTGACCCAAGATCTGTTGGTGCCGGCGGTAGTCCGCTCGACGGCAATAGACCCGAATCAAGAGAGTACCTTTGTCATCAAACAAGAATCAAAATTAAGGGATTCTATGATATGAATTTTTAGCCTTATAATGATGTACATGATTAGCTGTATGGTAAATTCTTTTACCCGAGCAAGGGGCCTGTCAGTAACTAAATACTGCGGTGACTTCAAACCATGTGTGTAGGATACCCCGAAAGGCTCACTGGGATTAAAACGGCCTTAAATAACAACAATAAACGACCTCTCACCAGACGCTACACGTAGCCACTAAGGCAAATCGAAGTCTGCAGTAAATAGTACGACTGTACCACCATCTCAGAACCAAGCTAATAATTACATGATTATAAGTTAACTATTCATATTTAGAGTCTCTTGATTTTAATAGAGTCTAGTTCATAGTTAATATGAAGCTAAGAAGTAATCGTATTCAACATAGATATGAATTTAGCCGGCTATAAGCCTGGCCATCGGAGATTAAGATATAAAAAGAAAACAAATAAAATTAGTACCTGGTGCCCTTTGTGCCCAAAACTCTGAGCGCTTTTGATTTCTTTTTACAAAATTACAAACATGAACTATACAAAACTGATTACTAAACTAGAGAGAAGATAGAGTATACAAGGCTTAGAGAGAGAAAGAAAAACTCCAAAAATTTCTAATGCTGAATAATGAGGCGAAAGCCTCTATTTAAAGAAAAAATTTGTACAGTATTTCACTATTCACACATCATGTAATAGTGACCGTTTCTACTATTCACACATCAGTGACAGTGACCGCTATCGCTGTCAGGGCCCATGAGTATGACTTGTTATCCCCTGAGTATAACGTGTGGGGTCCACTATTTTATCTGATTACTGCTTCGTCTCTTTTCCCTTCAATTTTTGTAGAAAATCTTATACTTCTGAAAGGTCCACACTTTTAACGGACTCTTCACTTTGTGAATTATCATCTTTGTTACAGGAATATCCTGTATTACTCTTTATTGAAGTGTCTGATTTATCCATTTCCAATAGTAAAGTCCTCTTAACATCTTTCAGATATTCCTCTACCATCTGCTGTTTGTTATTTTGCTGGAGATTGATTTTTCGAGCAATACATTTGATAGAAATATCATCCATCATAGCTTTTGTAGCCTTTTCTTTATAAACCTTTATTGCCGCTTGGATATTATCTACGGTCTCTTGTCCATGCATCTGATTGGTGTTTGGGTCAATTTTTATCATCTTGTCCCAAAAATTATTGAAATATATTCGATATAAACAGGGAATTTGTTCGTCAGTATAACCAACTTCGGGTATCCATTTGTGTATCCATGGGATAGAAAATTCCAAAAAGAAGTAAATTTGACCCATTTTTTCGGGCCAACATATATGATCCTGTTTAAATAGAGTATCCAAATCTGGAGATAATGTGAGCCATTCCTCATATAATTTCTTGTAGAATGCCGGTAATATATTTATTGACGGACCATGGTATGACCACCAGTGTAAAAACCAATTTGGAAGTTTTCCAGAGTATATTCTGGGACATACTTTAATAAACCAAGTATGTCTGTGCCTGTCATTATTGTAGTATAACACATCTGAAAAAGCTTGGATATAATCCCAATAAGTATAACTAAATTGTTGCTTATTGTCAAGTATAACTTGACGCTCTTTCATTGTGGAAGTTCCCCACTCTTCAGCAGATATAATCTGCTTAATTATCAATTTAGAAAAATTTATAACATTATTTTCATGGTTATTACCATAAAAGTGTTGAATCTCAGCACTGCCTGAATTCTTCAGAATAGACCCGTAGTATGACCGAGTTTTGTATGATTTTCCAGGGAAGTATAACTTCTCAATTAAATACCGTTGGAGTATCTTCCAAGGGTCTTCTTTCCACTGTAAGTCGTGGTTTTCCAAAGGAAATATCATTTCCCTTTTTGTTACCTTTTCATAATTCCTGATATCATCAGGATTTTCGACTACCATAGCTGCATAGGTATCACCTTGTGGAGTTCTTTTTGAAGCTAAATATGCCTGTAATTGCTCATATAATGGGCTATCTTTTGGAATATCTTCCATATTAATTGATCAAGAGGAAGATTCTCCTCTTTCTTGAGAAATCTTCTCATTTATAAGAGATTTTCCACCTCTTTGTATAATAGGAGCAGTATAACCACTCCTTCCTCCACGGCCTCTATAGTTGCCGTAATTTCCTTTTCCTCTTCCCCTATCATAGGAATATTTTGGCCATTGCTGGCTCATCCTGCATTCAGACCATATATTAGTCATTTAAATATTCACGCGATAAAAAGTCAGGAAGAGAATTATCAATTCTCTTTTTATATTCTATATCAAAATCGAATGGCGCTAATTGTGCTGGCCATCTGGCAAATATAATCTTGGAAGCATCATGCTTAAAATCTTTATTAAACATAAATTTAACAGCTTGTGCATCAGTTCTTATTAAGAACTTCTGCTTGTATAAATCATCCTGAAATTTTAAAACACATTTAACAATAGTGAGTATCTCATGACCCACAGTAGCATATTTATTCTGAGCCTCAGTCCATTTTCCTGAATAATATCTTATCAGATATTCTTTCTTGTCATGGGGGTTTAGTTGTTTCAATATTTCCCCGAAACCGATATTAGAAGCATCAGTTTCAATTATTTTCTTCCATAATGGATTAGCCAAGGCTAAACATGGAAGAGTAGAACCTTTTTGCTTTGCTTTCTTAACAATTTGAGTGTGACTATCAGTCCAAGAAGTTTTATTATCCTTTTTTAGTCTATCATATAAGGGAGCAAGATCACGAGACATATTTTTATAGAAAGGAGAAATATAATTTAAACTACCTAAAAATCTCTGCAATCAGGAAACTTTGAAGCAAAATCTATTACTCGTTGAATAGGTGTAATCTTACCTTCACAGATATGATGTCCATGAAAACGAATATTAGTTTGAAATAAACTCATTTTTGGTTTAGATATAACCAAACCATTTTGAATGACAATTCGTTTAAAAATGTCTAAGTGCCTAATAATGCAATTATAAAGTTTTAGAATAAACAAGAATATCATCAATGTAAACAATAATAAAATCCATATAAGGATTAAAAATATCATTCATGATTTTTTGAAATTCAGAAGGTGCATTTTTCAAACCGAAAGGCATTACGTTCCATTCGTATTGCCCAAAAGGAACATAAAAAGCAGTTTTATAAGTATGTTCCCTAAATAATTGAATCTGTCAATAACCTGATTTTAAATCAAATTTAGAAAATATATTGGCATCATATTATCGAGAAAGTAAATCCCTTTTATTAGGGATCGGGTATCTAATCCATTTTAAAATCTTATTTAATGGCTTATAATTGATAACTAATCTGGGAACTCCTCGTTCTTTTTCAGCCGCATTATTAACATAAAAGGCTGTACATGACCAAGGTGATCGCGAAGGTTTTATTAAACCTTTCTATAATAAACTGTCAATTTCCTTTTTACAGAATTCGACTAATTCTGTGTTCATTTGACTGGGTCGTGACTTCATCGGAATATTTTCCTCAGAAAAAGAGTCTTCATAAGGAAGAGAGACCACATGCTTTTTCCTATCCCAAAAAGCACTTGGGTGGTCAGCACAAATAGAGACAGCAAATTGTTCAGAAATTAGTTCAACCTTTTCTTGAACTTTTGTAGATTTCAAAATATCATCTATAGACATGCTGTAAATTTCATGTTGCAAAGAATTTAAATGAAATTTTTTTCTATCAATCAAAGAATTTATATTTTGTGCAAGAGGTTCAGTTATAAACTGGAACGAAATCTTTTTACCCATGTAAGTAGCATCGAATCCATTGCTATCAACATGAGTAAAGGGATAAATAGTTTGGATAAAAGGAGTTCCTAATATGATAGGAGGAAACATTTTATCTTTAACAAGTATAAAGAAGTGCGGAATACACACTTTTTGTTTACAAATATATGCATTTGGCAATTTGTATTTAATTTTCATTCTATCACCATAAGCAGAACTAACTTTATGAGAAGTTTTCTGAAAATATCTGGTCGGAATTATTCCTTCCTGAATACAACTTATGTCAGCACCACTATCAATAAGTGCAGTTTCAGTAATAGCAAAATTATTATCAATTAAAATAGTACACTTAACATACCATCTATGTGAAGTAACTATTTGCATCATTCCTAAAAATAAATCATGGTTGGGATCAGAAATAGCCTTTTTTGAAAATTCAGATATTTCTTCTAAATCATCATTTTCAGATAATCCCTTTTTTCTTAATATCAGTTGAAATAGCATTTTTTTCAACTTGTCCGATTTTATGATCCAAAATCATTTGGTTTTGCTTGAGAGATTTAATCTCATTTTTAAGTTGTTCAACTTTAAATTTTAAATCATCTAATGAAGAGGTATTACTAGGAAGATTCATATTGTGTGGGGAGCTCTTTCTAAAAGTCATTTTTGAACTTCCGCCATAGAATATGGAACTTCATCAAGTATATCTCTTTTTCGAATAGGCTTATTAGCCGATTGTGAAGTAGAAGTAGAAGCCATATTAATAATTTTTTCTCGTAAAATAGGGTCTGAGACTTCTTTTAATAGTTATAAAATATTATCAAAATTAATAGGCTTTATTTCAAAATCATTTTGAAATTGAGATTGTAATTTATAAAAATCCAAATTTTCACAGGAACATTTACCTGTTTCATTGGCACATTTATCACAAGTATCAGTATCAGACAAATCAAATATTTTAATAGACATTTCAGACGAAGCGGATGAAGTATAATCAGTATCATAATCTTCTGTAGAACTTTCTGCCATAATTTGCAGAAACTTCTCTTTGGATTTATCATCCAATTCAAGAGCAAGAGCTTTAAGCTTCTCTTTCTTGCAGTTTGGAGCAACGTGGCCAAATTTGCCACACTTATAACACTTTATGTTTTTCAGATCTCGTTTAGATCTGTTTTTGGCAAATCGCGTTTCTTTACGATATTTTCTTCGAGCATATTGCTCTTCTTTAGATCGACGATGTCGTCGTTTTTTACCCTTTCTTTGGTAAAAATCAATAGTACTTCCTTTTGCTTTTCCCCTTTTCTTTTTAAAAGAGGAGCCGTCTTCCATACTAAATTGTTGACAAAAATCACCTAACTGAGTTCTTTCAGTTAGTTTCTGTCTCTTGAGCTGTTGCTTTAATTTCAGCTCATTACATAAACTTAATCCTTCTTTGGTACATACACCAATTAATTTTCCATAAGTATAGGTACTATAATGAATCTAGACATTATTTCCACGAAGAGATTTTCTAACTCTTTCTGCAAATAAAGGAGGTAATCCATCGATAAACTTTCCTTTCCAGTGTTCGCTATTACTTTCGGGTAAATCCATAACCCTGCTTAGAAAGGTATCCTTATACCAACGAAATTTACCTAGATGTTTACATCTAAGCCCATTTAATAAGGTACGAATATTTTTGTGCATATTGGTAAATCTACCACTAAAATGTTCTATAATGGTTAAAACTAAGGTATAGACACAATCTTGTCTTCCTGCTTCTAAGGGTCTACCTAAGGTATCTACCCCAGGTTCATTCTTAACAGCATTATAAATTGCTAATTTATCTTCAGGAGACAAAAAATTATCCCACCATCCTCTTAACTGTCCAGTAAATCCTGCGACTAGCATTCTGCAAATTATCACCTCAGTATTTTTGTCAGAGGTAGCCTTACAAATCGTAGAATACATCAACATACGATGTACTAAGATACTAATTTGTCTATCAGTCAAACCATCTAAATTTCATTCATAAATGGCATCACCGTTATAACTGGTGTTGGTTTGGTACCAATCTCTTTCTTCCATGAGAATATCCTGAGGAGTTGGTCTTGGATAATAATAGGTACTCATTCTAGGTGTATCACCATAACGTTTACCTATTTTTCTAAGCTTGTTAATTTCGGATCTAGTTTCTTCCTTATAATCTTTGGAAGGGTCAGCTATATTTTCTGCATATTCAGAAGCTAACTCAAGGGGTTTGAGATTTAAACTAGCTAATTTTTCGTTAACTAGTTGTTCTAAATCTTCTCGTGATTTAATCTGAAAACCAGAATATCTGGAGGATTCTGTATAGAGGGTGGTAGTTTAACAGATGTAGAGGGCTCATCGGAAATTACTTGAGCGGAATGAACTACTAAAGAGCGATCCAATGGAGAAGTAATATCAATCCTCTTTACCAAATCAATTAAACAGTCAAGTTTTAAATCAAGAGAACTGATCTGTTCACCCAAAACTTTAACATATAAAGACAAATAATTATTTTGATAGATTAAATTATTAATCTCTTTTATGCCATTACCAGTGATATCATCTTCAATAAATCTTTGAAAAGTAGCAAAAGTAATACCTGTATTATTGGGTAATACAAAAGGAGCTTGTGGAGGATAAATACTTTTAACCTTATTACCAGAACTTTCTAAATAAGTTCGTTCAAGTACCTTGATATACATAGGCATATAAGTGGATATAAACCACAGAACAAAATATATAATCTGATTATGCAATGCACAGAATTCATAAAATTCTTGAGAAATACTTCTTTTATCTTCAGTAGTATAATATTCACTGTACCAGTTTTTAAAACTTTTCCATTTATCCTGACAAAATTCTGGCAAAATATGTTATCTTGCCGGTGATCCCGGACTAAACTCAATTTGGAACTTAATCATCATTTAAACATCATTCAAATTAAAATCCATTTCGGATGCAGTAGGAATATCCTTATCAGAAGACTTGTCTTCTTGTACTATATTGTTAAAAAAATTTATAAGTTCTACTCTTTTATCATTATTGGTAGTAGAAATAGTATGCAAAGAAGCAGATCGATTTAATCGGGCTGGACCATATAATGGTTCTACTTGAGCAACATAAGATTGGGTTGAAGGCAAAGAAAGCCTTCTGCAACCAGTAAAGAATTGCCTATAAGGCGTTAAAGACTTGTTGTCTGCAAATTGAATACAAATCTGACCTTCTAGGGTCTGAGAAATATGAGAATAGTCACAATTTGTGATTGTATCTGCTTGTTGACTCGGTGATATTACTGAGTCTAAAATCCATGTAGTAGGAAAATTAATTTCATCCCATCTAATAGGTCTCCTAGTGGTGACCTTGGATTTAGCAAAATTAGTCTCAAATATAATAGACTGATTAGACGAATTTGTCAACTTACATCGATGTGACGACCCGGCCAATCGTATCATGAGTTACCACTCAGTTTTCCCCGTTTCTACCTTATAATGCTTCGTTATCCATGTTTTATGTGATCAAGCTGAGTAGTTTGCGTTCGGAGGGAATTTGGTAAAAAATGAGACACTTAGTCTCTTTTAAGAAGGTTTAAGTTGGAAAAGTCAACCGGATGTTGGCTTATGAGTTAGAGGGCTCGGATGTGAATTCTGACGATTCGGTTAGATTCGGGAGGTGATTTATGACTTAGGAGTATGATCGGAATTGGTTTTGGAGGTCCGGTGTAGAATTAGGCTTGAATTGGTGGAGTTAGTATTTTGGTGATTTCCGGATGTTAGGCGAGATTTTGATCCGAGGGTCAGAATGGAATTCCGAGAGTTGCTATAGCTTCGTAAGGTGATTTCGGACTTAGGCTTATGTCCGGACATGAAATTGGAAGTCCGTAGGACAATTCAATGTATTTTGGCGAATGTTGGAAAATGGAAGATTTTTGGAAAGTTTGACCAAGGAGTTGACTTTTTAATATCGGGGTCGGAATCCAGTTCTGAAAATCTTCATAGGTCCGTATGTCATTTATGACTTGTGTGCAAAATTTGAGGTCAATCGGACTCGATTTGATAGGTTTCGGCATCGAATGTAGAAGTTGGAATTTATTAGTTTCATTAGGCTTGAATTGGGGTATGATTCGTGTTTTTAGCATTGTTGGATGTGATTTAAGGTTTCGACTAAGTTTGTAATATATTTTAGGACTTGTTGGTATATCCGGACGGGGTTCCGAATGGCTCGGATGAGTTTTGGGTGGATAAACGGACTATTTCATCTTTGGAAAAAATGAAAAAAGTTGCAGAAAAATTTGCAGAAAAAAAAAATGGTACTAGTAGTCTAGTTTGGAAGCTCATATCTTGTAATCTATAAGGAATCAGAAAAACTGTAAAACAGGAAAGTTGTAGCCCTTTGACTCTAGTTTCCAGAATGATAAACTATTTATTATTTGGACATATATACAGAATGTTACGATAGATTAAAGTTGGCTGGTACTGCTGTTGTTTTCAGGCAGTGTGCATAGCAGAAATTTCTGCTGCACAGGACTTACTTTGGAGACTTATATCTCGTAATCTGTAAGGAATTTAGAGATAATCCAAAAATGAGAGTTGTATTTCTTTGAATCTAGTTTCCATAAAGTTAAACCATTTGTCATTCGGAAATTGTATAAGAAAGTTATGCTTCTTTCCGTATCAGCAAAATAATTGCTATTTTTCTGGTGCTGAGGCAAATCGCAGGTGTCAAATGGGATTTATAAGTCTCAAATGTCAATTTCTACTTGTTTGGACAGATTGTTAAAATGGGGGTTTCGGCCATTTTAACATATTTGGAGCTATGGAGCTCGGATTGAAGTGATTTTTGAGGCGATTTTCGGGAGATTTTCAAGGGAAAAATCGGGGTAAGTGTTCTTAACTCAATTTTGGTCAAATTACCCAAATCTATTGCTATTTTTAGTATTTAATTGGTGATTTAAGTTAAAAAAATTGTGAAAATCCTTAAGTTTAGATTGAAGATTTGAGGTTCGAGTTGATGTCGGAATTCGATAATTTTTGTATGGTTGAACTTGTTGGGAGATAAGGAACCCGTTGATGTGACAATTTCTGAGTTTCGAGAAGTGGGCCCGGGGCTCGGGTTTTGCAACTTTCGGGATTTCTTAGTATTTTCGATTGTTTTCGCTTGGGCTTTGTTCCCTCAACATATTGTGACGTAATTGTTCTGAATTTGGATAAATTCGACGCACGTGAAGGCCAATTCGAAGGGCAAAGGCGTCGCGGGCTAAGGATTTAGCCGGTTTGAGGTGAGTAATGATCTTATATGATGTTCTAAGGGTTTGAAACCCCAGATGGCACATCATAGTGCTATATGGAGGTGAGGCACGCGCTCGATGATGAGCGCGGGGTCGTTTACTACCGGGGATTGTGACTTGGTCCGTCCCGATTGATGATTTTACTATATATTTGATTGAAACGTACGTGTTATCATCACGATTTGGGCTGATTGCCATATTCGGGCCTCTTGCCGGTTATGTAAACCCTTCAGGGGTATTATTTGGGCTTCGAGCCAGTCATGTGAACCCTTCAGGGGTATTATTTGGGCTTCGTGCCGGTTATGTGGACCCTTCAGGGGTAATTTGTCACTATCTTCTAACTGATTTGATTCATTTCTTAAATTCAGTTGTGAAATTCAAATGATATTTTTAAATGATTTTAATGGGATCGGGTGGTACGCCGCCACGAGATGTGATGTGAATGGATCGGGTGACACGCCGTCACGAGATATTGCGCTACTGCACCCCCCACAGTAAGCGCCGGGTACCCATGGGAACGGATGACACGCCGTCACGAGATATGACTTGGCCAGTCATGATATTTTCTTTTACTTCATGTTATTGACTTGATTATTCACATGTCTTACTGTTTCATTATGGATTGTTGTATGCCTTAAGTGTTTCCTTATCTTCAGATGTTATTTATAATTATTACTCACTGAGTTGGAAGTACTCACATTACTCCCTGCACCATGCATGCAGATTCAGGCGTTATCGGTTCCGCTCCGAGACATTGACTACTACTGTCAGAGCGGCGATTCAGAGACTACGAGGTAGCTGTCGGCGTCCGCAGCCCCGTATCTCTTCTATATTGTTATTTCCACTTTCTTCATACAAACGTGCCAAGATATTGTAATAGTAATCTTATTATTAGGATTTTCATTAGTTGCTCATGACTTTGTGACACCCCGGTTCGGGCTGTAGTCGGGATGGTTCACTATATTTTTTCGCAAATTACTGTTATTAAACCGTACTTATATTATTTTCGTATTGTTTAACTGTTTGAATGAAGTTTAATTTTTAACTGGCTGGCCTTGTCTTCATGAGAGGCGCCATCACGATCATGGTTGGGATTTTGGGGTCGTGACAGAGTTGGTATCGGAGCCTAGGTTACATAGGTCTCACGAGTCATGAGCGGGTTTAGTAGAGTCTTGCGGATCGGTACGGAGACGTCTGTACTTATCTTCGAGAGGCTGTGGAACCTTTTTAGGAAAAACTTCATATTGTTGATATCCTTATCGTGCGGTTTGATTCTATTGAGGCTTATGCCTTTATATCCTTCCTACTCAATCTTATGCGGCGCAAAGCGCTTGTTATCAATTGGGCGTCGAAGAGTTGTAGTGGTACTACAGACGTGGTGCCAGATGCGTCTTCGGGCAGGGTATTATCGTTCCCTTTTGGAAGGATGTTCTTATGGTTCAGCTTAGTATCTGCATCTTCTATGGTTTTGAGATCGTGCACGAATTGCTACGATGTCTATGCATTGTTGCCATACAATGTTGGTGAAATGGTAGAGTGCTCATATATGGAACGTGGCAGTGAATGACTCAAAAGGAGGATTTCCCAGTGTATGATTTAGAGGTTCAGCATTTAATTCTAGTGAAGGAAAGGCAGTTGGACTATAGATGTCCATGTTTGGTTGATGAAGAAACAAGACTTGATATTTTCAAGCATGATGGAATTTTCAATATGATGCGGTGTCGTCGTCCTTGTTTGAACGCATTATGGTTCGTCGGTGTTACGGTCTTCTTGGATTTTTCCTTCGGGCATGGTGTTGTGAAATGGTGCCTTAGGGGTGGTTGCCAGGGATAGCTGTGGGCAGCGGTTCGAATCGAATTAGTATTTCTAGTGTGGATAGCTTGAGAAAGATGATCTTCGAAGAGGCTTAGAGTCGATAACATTTTATTGGTTCAGGTGCTACAGAGATGGATTTCGATTTGATGCAACATGTGAGCAACATCGTTAGAAGATGTCGGTAAGGAATTCCACAGGTGGGTTATCTCATGTGAGCAGGTTAGCGGTGGCATGATGTTGATGAAGCTTCTGCGAGGTATATTACTTGCTACCCAGTAAGAGGTCGAGTGCGCGACTATGACTTGTGATCCAGGATGTTCATGAAAATCTCAACAAAGACTTCGAGAAGTCTGTCGGGTTAATGGTGCGAGATCATGGTAATTGAGAAGGAGAAATCGTCGTAGGCTCTACATTATGTGACGGTGGCTTTGAGCTAAGTGGGGGAGAGCCCCACCGTTTACAATTGGATCGCGTGGTTGTCTGCTCGTGCGGTTTCTGGTTATCGGTATGTTGGCGGTGTATTTATGACTAAGAAAAGGAAATATTAGGGGTAATTCAGCAAAGAACTAGATGGGCGTGTGTTATATTCGGCGTTATCGATGCATGTTCAGGTTTTTGGGAAGACTCGGAGCTTGTGTTTTGTGGACGTGATGTACATGGAAAAGAGCACAGTCGGTTATCTTCGGGACTAGGTCAGAGTGATTGGCCCTCGATAACAGTCCTAGTGGATTCAAGAATTAAAATGCAGTGCTTAAGGATTTCGGGTCCGATGTGTGGTTAAGGATTGAGTCTTCACAGTGGGTTGCGAACGAAACTTGGAATATTCTATGTTACCATCGGGTATACGGTGCAGTATTGGAGAAAAGAAAGAGATAGCTTCGGATTTGCAGAAGGTCTTGCAAAATGGGTGTACCAGTCTGAGATAATATTGAGCATATAAGGAGGGTATGAGATGGTTCATGAGTATTGAGACGATGTGATCTCGCGATTCGGGCCACTCGAAGTGAATGCGAGTTGAGTTCACTATGTTGTGAATGGAGCTATAATATTTCTAAGTCAGGTCATGAGTAAATTGAAAGAAATTGGGTCGGTTAGCAATGGATTAATCGGTGTGATGGTGGCAATGATTAGTTCCTTTGGCGTGTGAAGTTTTACATGTGGTATGTGGTTGTACGTGCAGGTCCGATAGCCACCATGACTTGATTGATTTGGGAGATATTTCTTTGAATGGCCTTTTTATGTGAATGGACTCCGGAAGAGTCATGATGGTTTACACCACAACTTGAGGTTTGTATTTTCTGTGGTTATGGGAATTCAGTTGCATGTGCCATAGTTATTCTGAAATGAGTTGAGTGAAAGGGGTTCTAGCCAATGAAGTATTCATTCTACTAATAGTTCAAGGGTTATGAGAAATTCTTTTAATCTCGCGTAACGGTATCATGTTTGGATCGGTCGGTGGCTACGAGCTTCTACACGTCTCTTTCGTCGTGGCAGTATTGCGAGATTTGGAATGGGATTTATATGTGTCATGCGATGTGTTGCGGGCACCAGATTCCTGAAATTCCAGTTATTGTGGTCGGAGGATGTTACTATGGGCAATCGACTTATATGGTGAGTTGTGAATTTGCACTATTGTGTTTATCCCTGTTGGGATATTTTGATAGTCTTAGCCGTGTCTAACATTTTTGTTTTGTACACTAATTGAGGGTTATGAGTCCAAAAGTGACTTTGTGTTACTCACTACAGTGGGTTTTGATATAATTTTGGGATAACTGATTAGAGCTTTATGAATTATATGCCCTACCGGTATGTGAGTTCATTATGTGTCTTGATTTCGATTAAAGGAAATTACTTTTAAAGGAGAAATGGATAGATTTCGGTTGGCACGATGTGCATATTACTTGTGATTCAGAGTTGAGGACGAGATCCTCACATTTTTAATATGATGTGAAAAGCTTAAACTTGGCTATGAGCCACGGTGGAAGTTATATAAGGACGAGATCCTTGTGATAAAAAATTAGGTGTTTTAAATTCTCCCTGTGTGGAATTAAATTTTTACTATAGTACTAATAGGGAGCCATGCCTGTTAGGCTTATTTGATAATTCTTCTATGTGTTTTTGTATGTATTTTTCCATATTCGTGTTGTAATTATTGAGTTTTAGCCTACAAGGGGAGTGTTCAGGTGGCGTTAAATGTGACTCGTTAATTCGAGTAAATAATTATGAGGTCTTCATGCCTTGTGAATTGCTGTCAGAGTTGTGAAAGTTTGAAATGAGGTTTTGGTTAATATGAGGTTAATTGACGATGCTGGAATTAATTATGAACAACTATTATAACCAGAGACGTGGTTATGGGCGTACATATGATGGGCGCGTAAGCACGAGTTGCTACAGCCGGTTGAGACTAACACGCTGTGTTGAAATGATTGGGCTGTGAGAAATTTGGCTTTGAAGTTTATAAATGTGGATAAAAGAAATAATCTTCAATTGAGAAGGCATTTTCGGATCCATGTTCGGTGATGTAGAATCCCCCGCAAGTGTGTGTAATAATGCACTTAGAAATTTAATGTCCTCGGAATAGTCCTTAGCACATTCGAGGACGAACGTTTGTTTAAGTAGGGGAGAATGTGACGACCCGGCCAGTCGTATCATGAGTTACCACTCAGTTTTCCCCGTTTCTACCTTATTATGCTTCGTTATCCGTGTTTTATGTGATCGAGTTGAGTAGTTTGCATTCGGAGGAAATTTGGTAAGAAATGAGACACTTAGTCTCTTTTAAGAAGGTT
This sequence comes from Nicotiana obtusifolia, assembly GCA_002018475.1. Classification (NCBI taxonomy): domain Eukaryota; kingdom Viridiplantae; phylum Streptophyta; class Magnoliopsida; order Solanales; family Solanaceae; genus Nicotiana; species Nicotiana obtusifolia. The sequence continues at coordinate 29,008 of MCJB01049354.1, forward strand.
TAAGTTGGAAAAGTCAACCGGATGTTGGCTTATGAGTTAGAGGGCTCGGATGTGAATTCTGACGATTCGGTTAGATTCGGGAGGTGATTTATGACTTAGGAGTATGATCGGAATTGGTTTTGGAGGTCCGGTGTAGAATTAGGCTTGAATTGGTGGAGTTAGTATTTTGGCGATTTCCGGTTGCTAGACAAGATTTTGATCCGATGGTCGGAATGGAATTTCGAGAGTTGCTATAGCTTCGTAAGGTGATTTCGGACTTAGGCGTATGTCCAGATTCGAAATTGGAAGTCCGTAGGACAATTCAACGTATTTTGGCGAATGTTGGAAAATGGAAGATTTTTGGAAAGTTTGACCAAGGAGTTGACTTTTTAATATCGGGGTCGGAATCCAGTTCTGAAAATCTTCATAGGTCCGTTATGTCATTTATGACTTGTGTGCAAAATTTGAGGTCAATCGGACTCGATTTGCTAGGTTTCGGCGTCGAATGTAGAAGTTGGAATTTATTAGTTTCATTAGGCTTGAATTGGGGTATGATTCGTGTTTTTAGCATTGTTGGATGTGATTTAAGGCTTCGACTAAGTCCGTAATATATTTTAGGACTTGTTGGTATATCCGGACAGGGTTCCGAATGGCTCGGGTGAGTTTTGAGTGGTTAAACGGACTATTTCATCTTTGGAGAAAATGAAAAAAATTGCAGAAAAATTTGCAGAAAAAAAAAATGGTGCGAGTAGTCCAGTTTGGAAGCTCATATCTTGTAATCTATAAGGAATCAGAAAAACTGTAAAACAGGAAAGTTGTAGCCCTTTGACTCTAGTTTCCAGAATAATAAACCATTCATTATTTGGACATATATACAGAACGTTACGATAGATTAAAGTTGGCTGGTACTGCTGTTGTTTTCAGGCAGTGTGCATAGCAGAAATTTCTGCTGCACAGGACTTACTTTGGAGACTTATATCTCGTAATCTGTAAGGAATTTGGAGATAATCCAAAAATGAGAGTTGTATTCCTTTGAATCTAGTTTCTAGAAAGTTAAACCATTCGTCATTCGGACATCGTATAAGAAAGTTATGCTTATTTCCGTATCAGCAAAATAATTGCTATTTTTCTGGTGCTGAGGCAAATCGCAGATGTCAAATGCGATTTATAAGTCTCAAATGTCAATTTCGACTTGCTTGGACAGATTCTTAAAATGAGGGTTTCGGCCATTTTAACATATTTGGAGCTATGGAGCTCGGATTGAAGCGATTTTTGAGGCGATTTTCGGGAGATTTTCAAGGGAAATATCGGGGTAAGTGTTCTTAACTCAATTTTGGTCAAATTACCCAAATCTATTGCTATTTTTAGTATTTAATTGGTGATTTAAGTTGAAAAAATTGTGAAATCCTTAAGTTAAGATTGAAGATTTGAGGTTCGAGTTGATGTCAGAATTCGATAATTTTTGTATGGTTGAACTTGTTGGGAGATAAGGAACCCGTTGATGTGAAAATTTCTGAGTTTCGAGAAGTGGGCCCGAGGCTCGGGTTTTGCTAATTTCGGGATTTCTTAGTATTTTTGATTGTTTTCGCTTGGGCTTTGTTCCCTCAACATATTGTGACGTAATTGTTCTGAATTTGGATTGATTCGACGCACGTGAAGGCCAATTCGAAGGGCAAAGGCGTCGCGGGCTAAGGATTTAGTCGGTTTAAGGTGAGTAATGATCTTAAATGATGTTCTGAGGGTTTGAAACCCCGGATGGCACATCATAGTTCTATATGGAGGTGAGGCACGCGCTCGATGATGAGCGTGGGGTCGTTTACTACCGGGGATTGTGACTTGGTCCATCCCGATTGATGATTTTACTATATATTTGATATAAACGTACGTGTTATCATCACGATTTGGGCTGATTGCCATATTCGGGCCTCTTGCCGGTTATGTAAACCCTTCAGGAGTATTATTTGGGCTTCGTGCCGGTCATGTGAACCCTTCAGGGGTATTATTTGGGCTTCGTGCCGGTTATGTGAACCCTTCAGGGGTAATTTATCACTGTCTTCTAACTTATTTGATTCATTTCTTAAATTCAGTTGTGAAATTCAAATGATATTTTTAAATGATTTTAATGGGATCGGGTGGCACGCCGCCACGAGATGTGATGTGAATGGGTCGGGTGACACGCCGTCACGAAATATTGCGCTACTGCACCCCCCACAGTAAGCGCCGGGTACCCATGGGAACGGGTGACACGCCGTCACGAGATATGACTTGGCCAGTCATGATATTTTCTTTTACTTCATGTTATTGACTTGATTATTCACATGTCTTACTGTTTCATTATGGATTGTTGTATGCCTTAAGTGTTTCCTTATCTTCAGATGTTATTTATAATTATTACTCACTGAGTTGGAAGTACTCACATTACTCCCTGCACCATGCGTGCAGATTCAGGCGTTATCGGTTCCGCTCCGAGACATTGACTACTACTGTCAGAGTGGCGATTCAGAGACTACGAGGTAGCTGTCGGCGTCCGTAGCCCCGTATCTCTACTATATTGTTATTTCCACTTTTTTCATACAAACGTGCCAAGATATTGTAATAGTAATCTTATTATTAGGATTTTCATTAGTTGCTCATGACTTTGTGACACCCCGGTTCGGGCTGTAGTCGGGATGGTTCACTATATTTTTTCGCAAATTACTGTTATTAAACCGTACTTATATTATTTTCGTATTGTTTAACTGTTTGAATGAAATTTAATTTTTAACTGGCTGGCCTTGTCTTCATGAGAGGCGCCATCACGATCATGGTTGGGATTTTGGGTCGTGATAATCGAGGATTAAACTTATAATAAATCCTGTATGATAAACAATTAAGTTCAGAACCAGGTGCATAATTATAACCATGCGTTTTAACATTTAAGTTAAAGCATCAAGAATATCAATATCAGAAAGAGATAATTGCAAATTGGGTTGTGTATTGAAATATACAGGACCATACGCCACCGTAGATTCAATTGAACCCATAAGAGACTGTCTAAAATTTAAATTTCTGGCATCTCTTAAAGCTGCCAAGAAAGTCTCCGGTAACCCTTTAAGGGTTAATGGTTTAAATGCAATTTGCACCATACCAATATGAACGAAATTAAACTTATGTTTATAAACATCAATATCACGATTATGCAACAATCGAATAGTTTGTTCAAAAGAATTTAAAGCAAGAGACTGCTCTGTCGTTTCTATTAGTTGTTTAGACGACAGTTTATCAAACCATCCAAAATCATATATCTGTTTAATAGGAACTTGAGGAATAGTCCATTTATTTAATAAATCAAGATTCAGAGGTACAACTACCTCTTCAAGCCTAGTATTTTAATACTAGTTTCTCCAGTGTCCATATTCATAAAATATCTATGTTGAATACATACTTTCTCAGTTCCTTATTAACGTAATTCCTAGGCTCTGATACCAAGTTGACCCAAGATCTGTTGGTGCCGGCGGTAGTCCGCTCGACAGCAATAGACCCGAATCAAGAGAGTACCCTTGTCATCAAACAAGAATCAAAATTAAGGGATTCTATGATATGAATTTTTAGCCTTATAACGATGTACATGATTAGCTGTATGGTAAATTGTAACGATCCAGCTAGTCGTCTCGTGAGTTACCACTCCGTTTTTCCCATTTTCCATCTCATTATGCTTTGTTATCCATGTTTTATGTGATCTATTTGAGTAGTTTGCGTTAGGAGTGAGTTTGGCAAGAAATGAGACACTTAGTCTCTTTTAAGAAGGTTTAAGTTGGAAAAGTCAACCGAATGTTGACTTATGAGTTAGAGGGCTCGGATGTGAGTTCCGATGGTTCGGTTAGCTTTGGGAGGTGATTTATGACTTAGGAGTGTGATCGAAATTGGTTTTGGAGGTCCAGTGTAGAATTAAGCTTGAATTGGTGGAGTTGTATTTTGGCGATTTCCGATGGTTCCGAGAGTTGCTATAGCTTCGTATGGTGATTTCGGACTTAGGCATATGTCTGGATTTGAAATTGGATGTCCGTAGGACAATTCAACGCATTTTGGCGAATGTTGGAAAATAGAAGATTTTTGAAAAGTTTGACTGAGGAGTTGACTTTTTGATATCGGGGTCGGAATCAAGTTTTGAAAAAGTTCATAGGTCCATTATGTTATTTATGACTTGTGTGCAAAATTTGAGGTCAATCGGATTCGATTTGATAGGTTTCGGCATCGAATGTAGAAGTCGGAAGTTGTTAGTTTCATTAGGCTTGAATTGGGGTAGGATTCGTGTATTAGCGTTGTTTGATGTGATTTGAGGCCTCAACTAAGTCCATATGATGTTTTAAGATTTTTTGATAGATTTGGTTGAAGTCCCGAGGGCCTCGAATGGATTTTTGATGGTTGATGGAGTTTAACTTGGACATTTCAAGAATGTTTCGATGTCGTTTCTTCAAGAATAAGTGGTATCATATTATGCAAATGGACTCCAAATTCAGTTTTAATTGAAGCATTAGATTCGTATCGAAATTTCGGAGTCATAGCAAAAAGAATCGTCCAATTCGGACATCGTATGAGAAAGTTATGCCTATTTTTGTGTCAGAGAATCTGTGGCTGCTGGAACCAGCGCCACAGGCAGCGCCCGGCGCCACCTGTGGCGCCCAAGGCAGAAAACTTTATAAAAACGGGGGGTTTTGGCCATTTTGACAAAATAGAGTTGGGGAAGCTCGGTTTGGGCGATTTTTAGAAGGTTTTCCACAAATTTGAAGGAGGTAAGTGTTCTTTATCATAAATCCTTCATAAATCATGATTCCATGCTCATTTACATCATAAATCCATGAATCTATGGAAGAAAAATCAGATTTTTTTTCCAAATCTTCCAAGAACGAAACTTAAGATTTGAAAGCCAATCCGATGTCGGAATTTGATAATTTTTGTAACCCGTTGATGTGAAAATTTTTGAACTTCGAGAAGTGGGCCCGGGCCTCGGGTTTTGCTAATTTCGGGATTTCTTGGTATTTTCGGTTGTTTTCGCTTGGGCTTTGTTCCCTCAACATATTGTGACGTAATTGTTCTGAATTTGGATAGATTCGATGCACATGGAGGCCAATTCGAAGGGCAAAGGCGTCGTAGGCTAGAAATTTAGCCGGTTCGAGGTGAGTAGTGATTGTAAATGATGTTCTGAGGGTTTGAAACCCCGGATTGCACATCGTAGTGCCATATTGAAGTGAGGCACGCGCTCAATGATGAGCGTGGGGTCGTTTACTACAGGGATTGTGACTTGGTCCGACCCGATTGATGATTTACTATATATTTTATTGAAACCTAGTTGATATTGTCATGAATTGCCGGTTATGTGAACCCTTCATGGGTATTTATCACCGTTTCCTCACTGTGTTGATGTATTACTTGAACTCGGTCGTGTTGATTTACACTGTTTTACAACTCAGCCACTTTTACTCAGTTTTTAAGGTTTACATAATATTTTAAATGATGTTTTGGGCTGAGGACTACTGTTTTACTATGTCGAGGGCCAAATGTGAGGTTTTACTGAGTGATATAAGGCCGAGAGCCTGAGATTTAAATGACATTTTAAATGATGTAAATGGGATCGGGTGGCACGCCGCCACGGGATATTATATGAACGGATCGGGTGGCACGCCGCCACGAGATATTGCGCTTGGACCTAACATATGAGGAAATGCCAGTGGCCATATTGGACCGGCAGGTCCGCAGTCTAAGAACGAAAGATGTGGCTTCGGTAAAGGTGTTGTGGAGAAATAAGAATGTGGAGGAGATGACATGGGAAGCGGAAGAAGAGATGAAAGCTAAATACCCATATCTGTTCCGGGAGGAAGATGGCAATGGTGACGCCAAGGAGGTGCAGAACGCTTTGGAGGGAGAAACGTTTTCCTGGGGTAAATCGGAAGCTCATAATTACCTTTCATTTAATGCTGAAATATAATGGCGGCCGAACGAAGCCTTTGAAAGCTAAGACCCCTCCCCCGGTAATATTATCATTCCTAGATCCATACATTCGGGGACGAATGTTCCTAAGGGGGGGAGAATGTTACAACCCGTACAATTCGTTCACTTAATTATGCTAAAGGGGTAGTTACGTAAAAGGAACCAAGAACCCGGAAAATGGTCTAAAAATTTCAAAGGAAACAAAAATAGCAAAATGCGGTCAAAATGCGGACCGCATAATGCATATGCGACCGCAGAATTGACAGGTTCCATCGCAGAATGGGACAGAACCCTGGGCTGAGAGATTGTCAAAAATGCGACCCAAAATGCGATCGCATTTGGTAAATGCGATCGCAGAATGAACATCCCCCGTCGCAGAATGAGGCAGAACACTGGGCTGAACTGATATCCGAAATGCGACCAGAATGCGATCGCATTTTGGAAATGCGAAACGCATTTCTGGCCCTCCTGCGTCGCATAGTGCGATAGATTTTCTAGGGCAAAATCTGCGACCAAAATGCGGACCGCATACCCTGTCAGCGACGGGTATGCGATCGCATTTTGGACATTTTCAGGTCCGTGGCTTTTTACCCCTAAACCTATATAAGGGACCCCAAACCCGTCCCTTCCTCATTTTTTCTGATTCCAAGCAAGAGTGAAAAGCCCCCAAAGACTTCTCTCAAGTCATAGCATCAAAGCCACCAAATTCCCTTCTTCCAAATCCTCGGTTGAAGGTTAACGGAAGTAAACAAAGGAATTGAAGAACATAGAGGGTCAATAGCTGATCCCTGCTCCTCCTACAAACCCCATTTGTGGACAAAGACCTAGAAATTGAAGGAATCAAGGAAGGAAGCTGAATAATTCGCATGCAAGGTAAGTTACTACTCCCTTTCATGTGGTTTTCCCCCAAACGTTCATGGTAGGTGGGTTATGTGCGTATGGGAACTTAAAATAGAAATAGGAGCTGCAGAGTCAAATAAATTAAGTTAAACAACAATGACTCATGAACATTGTGGGTTGTAAATAGGTTGCATGTGCTGTACATACCTTTAATGAAGTTTAGGGGAAGAAGGAGTGTAGAAAATCACTACATGAAAATTGGGAGTTTTGGTTGATAATGGCTATTAAGCGTAGTAAGTAACTGTTAAGCTATTCATTAATAGTAGATTAAAGAATTGTGACAAAATTGCGTAGCCGAGAGCCGACGCAATAAGCACCAGGTATGTAAGACTATACCGTTCTTTCTTCTGCACGATTCCTATTGAATTTAATGCCACAAATGAGCCTCAAAGAATATTCTACTCTTAGAAGCTAGTATTGCGTATGTTTCTCCCCTTCATGGAAAGATTATCTTTGCTTCGTAGAAATAATGTGGATGGAAGTCTTTGAGTCCTATAATTATGTCGATAAAAGATGTTCTTAATTATATGAGCAAGAAGGGTAATGAATGTAACAAATCCGTAAGTAAGTTTGCAATATATGATGTGAACGAATATATATATATATATATATACACATATATGTGTGTGCTTGGTTGATATGTTGTGACCGAGCCTAATAATGGCCGGGTAGTTATGACCTAGCCTAGCACGGCCGGGTACGAGCCCACAGAGGCATATGTTATGATGACCGAGCCTAGAAATGGCCGGGTATGATGTGATTGTGAGCCCCATAGAGGCATGTGTGTGATTGTATGAAGTAGCGATTATGTAAACGGTTACGGTAACAAATAATGAATATGAAAATGGCAAGCCCGCAGCGGCACAGGTATTGGGTCTAAAGTAATGGTTAAGTAATGTGACCGGTAACAGCAAATGTATATGAAACTGGCAAGCCTTGTAAGGTAGAAAATATATCTTTGTAATGATGGAAATGGGTGTTATAATGATAATGTTATGGTTAGCTGCCCTCAGAGGCAATTCCGTCGCTTTGAGTTGTCTGTTTCTATCCTAATGCTTATACTATTGTTTTCACGTGTATTCCTGTCTTACATACTCAGTACATATTCCGTGCTGACGTCCTTTACTTTGTGGACGCTTCATATCGTGCTGCAGGTCCTAATAGATTGGCAGACGGAGCTCCCCCACCGCAGTAGGTCACCAGTTCAGCAGGCACGGCAAGATTCATCTTTCGGACTTGCTATAATTGGGTATGCATTTTGTATAGACATTTTGGGCATGTCGGGGCCCTGTTCCGACTTAGGATGTTTTATGTCTACTCCTGTAGAGGCTCATTAGACAATGACGGTAGTATGTGAATACAGTGTTGGTGTCGTATGTTGTAAACTATGTCTAAAACAGGATGATACGTTTCCACGAATTATGAATGTAAATGTATGTACACGGAGTATGAGTATGTCTCCGGTAGTAATGCAAGTTAATGTCCCTTTTTCTTAAAATGAATAGCGAAAAGAGAAAGAAAGAAAGCAGCTACGAGGGGTTCGCCGGTACTCTGCGAGCAGGGTCCGGTGCCCGTGTCGCGGGCCCGCCGGGCGGGGCGTGACATTGATTCTGGAGGAGGCCCATAGCTCACGGTATTCCATTCATCCGGGTGCCGCAAATATGTACCAGGATTTGAAGCAATATTATTGGTGGAGAAGGATGAAGAAGGATATTGTGGGATTCGTAGCTCAGTGTCTCAACTGTCAGCAAGTAAAATATGAACATCAGAGGCCGGGTGGTTTGCTTCAGCAGATAGCTATTCCCGAGTGGAAATGGGAGCGGATCACTATGGACTTCGTTGTTGGACTCCCACGAACTTTGAAGAAGTTCGATGCTATTTGGGTGATTGTGGATCGGCTGACCAAGTCCGCGCACTTCATTCCTGTGTGTACTACCTATTCTTCAGAACGGTTGGCAAGGATTTACATCTGAGAGATTGTCCGGCTGCATGGTATTCCAGTTTCTATCATTTCAGATAGAGGTACTCAATTCACTTCGCAGTTTTGGAAAGCCGTGCAGAGGGAGTTGGGTACTCAGGTGGAATTGAGCACAGCATTTCATCCTCAAACGGATGGGCAGTCTGAGCGTACCATCCAGATATTGGAGGACATGTTACGGGCATGCGCTATTGATTTCAGAGCCTCATGGGATGAGTTTCTGCCTCTTGCAGAGTTCGCTTATAACAACAGCTATCAGTCAATTATTCAGATGGCTCCCTATGAGGCTTTGTAAGAGAGGCGGTGTAGATCTCCGGTTGGTTGGTTCGAGACCGGCGAAGCTAGGCTATTAGGGACTGACTTGGTTCAGGATGCTTTGGAGAAGGTGAAAATAATCCAGGAGAGGCTCCGTACAGCACAGTCGAGGCAAAAGAGCTATGCCGACAGGAAGGTTCGACATGTGTCCTACATGGTTGGCGAGAAGGTCTTGCTGAAGGTTTCGCCCATGAAAGGTGTCATGAGATTCGGGAAAAAGGGGAAACTGAGTCCTCGGTTCATTGGGCCGTTTGAGGTGCTTCGAAGAGTCGGGGAGGTGGCTTATGAGCTTGCTTTGCCACCCAGGCTGTCGAGCGTGCACCCAGTATTTCATGTCTCGATGCTCCGAAAATATATTGGGGACCCGTCTCATATTTTGGACTTCAGCACGATTCAGTTGGATGATAATTTGACCTATGAGGTGGAGCCAGTGGCAATTTTGGATCGTCAGGTTTGGAAGCTGAGGTCCAAGGAGATAGCTTCAGTGAAAGTTCAATGGAGAGGTTGGTCCGTGGAGGAGGCTACCTGGGAAACCGAGCGGGAGATGCGGAGCAGATACCCTCACCTATTTGAGACGTCAGGTATGTTTCTTGACTCGTTCGAGGACGAACGTTTGTTTAAGTGAGGGAGAATGTAACGACCCAGCTAGTCGTCTCGTGAGTTACCGCTCCGTTTTCCCTATTTTTCCGTCTCATTATGCTTTGTTATCCATGTTTTATGTGATCGAGATGAGTAGTTTGCGTTAGGAGTGAGTTTGGCAAGAAATGAGACACTTAGTCTCTTTTAAGAAGGTTTAAGTTGGAAAAGTCAACCGGATGTTGACTTATGAGTTAGAGGGCTCGGATGTGAGTTCCGATGGTTTGGTTAGCTTCGGGAGGTGATTTATGACTTAAGAATGTGATCGGAATTGGTTTTGGAGGTCCGGTGTAGAATTAAGCTTGAATTGATGGAGTTGTATTTTGGCGATTTCCGGTTGTTAGGCGAGATTTTGATCCGAGGGTCGGAATGGAATTCCGAGAGTTGCTATAGCTTCGTATGGTGATTTCGGACTTAGGCGTATGTCCGGATTTGAAATTGGATGTCCGTAGGACAATTCAACGCATTTTGGCGAATGTTGGAAAATAGAAGATTTTTGGAAAGTTTGACCGAGGAGTTGACTTTTTGATATCGGGGTCGGAATCAAGTTTTGAAAAAGTTCATAGGTCCGTATGTTATTTATGACTTGTGTGCAAAATTTGAGGTCAATCGGATTCGATTTGATAGGTTTCGGCATCGAATGTAGAAGTTGGAAGTTGTTAGTTTCATTAGGCTTGAATTGGGGTAGGATTCGTGTATTTAGCGTTGTTTGATGTGATTTGAGGCCTCGACTAAGTCCATATGATGTTTTAAGATTTTTTGATAGATTTGGTTGAAGTCCCGAGGGCCTCGAATGGATTTTGGATGGTTGATGGAGTTTAACTTGGACATTTCAAGAATGTTTCGATGTTGTTTCTTCAAGAATAAGTGGTATCATATTATGCAAATTGAATCCAAATTCAGTTTTAATTGAAGCATTAGATTCGTATCGAAATTTCGGAGTCATAGCAAAAAGAATCGTCCAATTCGGACATCGTATGAGAAAGTTATGCCTATTTTTGTGTCAGGGAATCTTTGGCTGCTGGAACCAGTGCCACAGGCAGCGCCCGGCGCCACCTGTGGCGCCCAAGGCAGAAAACTTTATAAAAACGGGGGGTTTTGGCCATTTTGACAAAATAGAGTTGGGGGAGCCCGGTTTGGGCGATTTTTAGAAGGTTTTCCACAAATTTGAAGGAGGTAAGTGTTCTTTATCATAAATCCTTCATAGATCATGATTCCATGCTCATTTACATCATAAATCCATGAATCTATGGAAGAAAAATCAGATTTTTTTTTCCAAATCTTCCAAGAACGAAAATTTAAGATTTGAAAGCCAATCCGATGTCGGAATTTGATAATTTTTGTAACCCGTTGATGTGAAAATTTTTGAACTTCGAGAAGTGGGCCCGGGCCTCGGGTTTTGCTAATTTCGGGATTTCTTGGTATTTTCGGTTGTTTTCTCTTGGGCTTTGTTCCCTCAACATATTGTGAGGTAATTGTTCTGAATTTGGATAGATTTGACGCACGTGGAGGCCAATTCGAAGGGCAAAGGCGTCGTAGGCTAGAAATTTAGCCGGTTCGAGGTGAGTAGTGATTGGAAATGATGTTCTGAGGGTTTGAAACCCCGGATTGCACATCGTAGTTCCATATTGAAGTGAGGCACGCGCTCAATGATGAGCGTGGGGTCGTTTACTACAGGGATTGTGACTTGGTCCGTCCTGATTAATGATTTACTATATATTTTATTGAAACTTAGTTGATATCGTCATGAATTGCCAGTTATGTGAACCCTTCATGGGTATTTATCACCGTTTCCTCACTGTGTTGATGTATTACTTGAACTCGGTCGTGTTGATTTACACTGTTTTACAACTCAGCCACTTTTACTCAGTTTTTGAGGTTTACATAATATTTTAAATGATGTTTTGGGCTGAGGACTACTGTTTTACTATGCCGAGGGCCAAATGTGAGGTTTTACTGAGTGATATAAGGCCGAGGGCCTGATATTTAAATGACATTTTAAATAATGTAAATGGGATCGGGTGGCACGTCGCCACGGGATTTGATATGAACGGATCGGGTGGCACGCCGCCACGAGATATTGAGCTTGGGCCGTAAGGGGCCCCTCCCGGTGTCTGTGCACCCCCAGTGAGCGCGGGTACCCATGGGAACGGGTGGCACGCTGCCACGAGAGTTATGATGTGTAATGTATTCCTTTGTGCTGGTATTGTTGTTTTTCTTTGCTTTATGTTATTTTTACTTGAGATGTTTACATGTTTACTGTTTCGCTGTGGATTGCTCTATGTCTTATGTGTCTTCTTACTTTCAGATGTTATTTATAATTATTACTCACTGAGTTGGAAGTACTCACATTACTCCCTGCACCCTGTGTGCAGATTCAGGCTTTATCGGTTCCGCTCCGAGCCATTGATTATTACTGTCGGGGCGGCGATTCAGAGACTACGAGGTAGCTGTTGGCGTCCGCAGCCCCGTATCTCTTTTGTCTTATTGTTTCCACTATTTTCAATCAATTGTGCCAAAAATATTGTAATAGTAATCATATTATTAGGATTTTCATTAGTTGCTCATGACTTTGTGACACCCCGGTTTCAGGCTGTTGTTGGGATGGTTCACTACGTTTTTCCGCAATCATTTGCTATTAATTTGTGTTGCGTTGTTCCCTTGTTAAATTTATTGCTTAAAATGAGTTATGGTTTGAATTGGCTGACCTTGTCTTCACGAGAGGCGCCATCACGACCGGGTTTGGGATTCGGTCGTGACATAAATTCTTTTACCCGAGCAAGGGGCCTGTCAGTAACTAAATACTGTGGTGACTTCAGACCATCTGTGTAGGATACCCCGAAAGGCTCACTGGGATTAAAACGACCTTAAATAACATCAATAAACGACCTCTCACCAGACGCTACACGTAGCCACTAAGGCAAATCGAAGTCTGCAGTAAATAGTACGACTGTACCACCATCTCAGAACCAAGCTAAAAGTTACATGATTATAAGTTAACTATTCATATTTAGAGTCTCTTGATTTTCATAGAGTCTAGTTCATAGTTAATATGAAGCTAAGAAGTAATCGTATTCAACATAGATATGAATTTAGCCGGCTATAAGCCTGGCCAACGGAGATTAAGATATAAAAAGAAAACTAAATAAAAGTAGTACCTCGTGCCCTTTGTGCCCAAAACTCTGAGCCGCTTTTGATTTCTTTTTACAAAATTACAAACTTGAACTATACAAAATTGATTACTAAACTAGAGAGAAGATAGAGTATACAAGGCTTAGAGAGAGAAAGAAAAACTCCAAAAATTTCTAATGCTGAATAATGAGGCGAAAGCCTCTATTTAAAGAAAAATTTTGTACAGTATTTCACTATTCACACATCAGTGAATAGTGACCGTTTCTACTATTCACACATCAGTGACAGTGACCGCTATCGCTGTCAGGGCCCATGATTATGACTTGTTATCCCCTGAGTATAACGTGTGGGGTCCACTATTTTATCTGATTACTGTTTCGTCTCTTTTCCCTTCAATTTTTGTAGAAAATCTTCTACTTCTGAAAGGTCCACACTTTTAACAGACTCTTCACTTTGTGAATTATCATCTTTGTTACAGGAATATCATGTATTACTCTTCATTGAAGTGTCTGATTTATCCATTTCCAATAGTAAAGTCCTCTTAACATCTGCTGTTTATTATTTTGCTGGAGATTGATTTTTCGAGCAATATATTTGATAGAAATATCATCCATCATAGCTTTTGTAGCCTTTTCTTGATAAACCTTTATTGCCGCTTGGATATTATCTACGGTCTCTTGTCCATGCATCTGATTGGTGTGTGGGTCAATTTTTATCATCTTGTCCCAAAAATTATTGAAATATATTCGATATAAACAGGGAATTTGTTCGTCAGTATAACCAACTTCTGGTATCCATTTGTGTATCCATGGGATAGAAAATTCCAAAAAGAAGTAAATTTGACCCATTTTTTCGGGCCAACATATATGATCCTGTTTAAATAGAGTATCCAAATCTGGAGATAATGTGAGCCATTCCTCATATAATTTCTTGTAGAATGCCGGTAATATATTTATTGACGGACCATGGTATGACCACCAGTGTAAAAACCAATTTGGAATTTTTCCAGAGTATATTCTGGGACATACTTTAATAAACCAATTATGCCTGTGCCTGTCATTATTGTAGTATAACACATCTGAAAAAGCTTGGATATAATCCCAATAAGTATAACTAAATTGTTACTTATTGTCAAGTATAACTTGACGCTCTTTCATTGTGGAAGTTCCCCACTCTTCAGCAGATATAATCTGCTTAATTATCAATTTAGAAAAATTTATAACATTATTTTCATGGTTATTACCATAAAAGTGTTGAATCTCAGCACTGCCTGAATTCTTCAGAATAGACTCGTAGTATGACTGAGTTTTGTATGATTTTCCAGGGAAGTATAACTTCTCAATTAAATACCGTTGGAGTATCTTCCAAGGGTGTTCTTTCCACTGTAAGTCGTGGTTTTCCAAAGGAAATATCATTTCCCTTTTTTTTTACCTTTTCATAATTCCTGATATCATCAGGATTTTTGACTGCCATAGCTGCATAAGTATCACCTGGTGGAGTTCTTTGTGAGGCTAAATATGCCTGTAATTTCTCATATAATGGGCTATCTTTTGGAATATCTTCCATATTAATTGATCGAGAGGAAGATTCTCCTCTTTCTTGAGAAATCTTCTCATTTATAAGAGATTTTCCACCTCTTTGTATAATAGGAGTAGTATAACCACTCCTTCCTCCACGGCCTCT